>JALIZH010011561.1:0-89844 GCA_030522465.1 Rhipicephalus appendiculatus
GTTTTGTTCGTAGTGCACGCTTTTCATTAAGGAAGATATGTCAGGATCAGTTGCCCTCTTGTGCAGGTTTGGCGCCATAGCGATGAGTTCCCACACGTCAGTCCGGAGCTCCTCATCGAGCTGCTCGACTCGGACGAGCTGAACGTGCGGAATGAAGCGGACCTGCTGCGCGCGATTGACCGTTGGTATTCGTCAGCCACAGACGAGGACGCATCCGCGCTTCCACAGCTGCTCCAGTGCGTCCGCATCGGTCGCTGCAGTGTGTCGTGAGTTGGGTTTTTACAGTTGCGTTTCGTCCGCGATGCCAGAAATATCATGCCGCGATGCCAAAAATTTCATGCATGTCAAACGTGCTTCAGCCAGCCTATGCGAAACACCAATCGTGGAAGATGAACACTGTGCGAACGCCACGAACTGAGTGTTCCTCATCCTTACCTGACACAACTTACACTATATGAGGCTTTTTTTTTAAAAAAAGAAACAGGTCACTGACCAATGAAAACAAAACAAAATGGCGTTTCGGGATCCGTGTAGTATATGAGGCTAGTTGACGAATCAACGAAGCTGAATTTATGTAGCGCTCGAAATATCTTGTCAAATAAGTCATTGATCGCCGAGCTTTAGGTATAGTGTTAAGGAATTCACCAATCTCTTTCCATGAAAATAGGTATTTTGTGTGTAGTTTTTCTTGTGTCCTCGAACTTCTGGAAATTTTCCTAAGCGCACAACTTTCTATCTACCATTTTTTCTTGCACAATGACATAACATATCAATAGACCAATATGACAACATCGGGTTTTTTAAAAACGTGCATGCACTCAACGGGGTGTACGCGAACATATATTAAATACCAAGCATTTCCTAGCGAACTTCAGCCACTTTGAGTCTATCTATCTATCTATCTATCTATCTATCTATCTATCTATCTATCTATCTATCTATCTATCTATCTATCTATCTATCTATCTATCTATCTATCTATCTATCTATCTATCTATCTATCTATCTATCTATCTATCTATCTATCTATCTATCTATCTATCTATCTATCTATCTATCTATCTATCTATTCTAACCGTCTACGACAATTGTGCTGTCGTTGCCGTTTGATTGACTGCATATGTACCGAAATTGGTATGGTGTGACATGAGTGAAGGAGGAACATAAATGGCAAGTCGTAACATGAAAATCATAATATGCATATCGTGCACAGCATCATTTGCATGCCGCAGTCTTGGTGCACTTGTGACTGTTTCATTAAATGGATTTTTGAGAAAATTGGTATGGGGTGGCATGTGTATGGTGAGCTTAAATGACACGTCATGCATCGTATTAGCAGGTACTTGCCGTAGATACGCTACACGTCTAGGTTATTCCTAGCTCATGATCTACAATCATTACAAATAATGAAGTTATAATAGTAATAATATCTGGGATTTTACTTTCCAAAACCACTATATGATTATGAGAGACGCCGTAGTGGAGGGCTCCGGAAATTTTGACCATCTGGACGCGCACTGACATCGCGCAGGACGCGGGCCTCTACCATTTCGCCTCCATCGAAATGTGACCGCCGCGGCCGGGATCGAGCCCGTGACCTTCGGGTCAGCAGCCGAGCACCATAACCACTGCTCCGCCGCGGCGTACAGACAATACCGTTGAACACTTGCGAGCGTGGGAAGCAGCAGAGGTGACGATACTGACCTTTAACACCCACGCTGGGGTTGGTACGCAGGGACCTGGAGGAAATTCGGCAGCGATGTCCCGACTTGGTCCGCACCGAGGCATACCAAAGGGCCGTCGTTGTGTCTCTGCGGCGGGGTCGCTGTGGTTGCAGGCGCCCTCGTCTGGTTCTGCTCGGCCCTCCTTCATCTGCAGAAGGGCGGACTGCTGGGCGAGTTGGTAAGTCAGATTCAAGTGGTAGTGCATAAAAATTCGTAGTCCTTGTCCGTGTTTCTTCTTTCTTGTGTGACTGTCCTTTCGCGCACCACTACTTTATCTTAGAAGAACATCGTGACACCATGTAAAAGGTGGCTGTTAACAAAGCGTTTCTTGTGTTGAAATTCTATTTCGCTAAGAAATTTGTACATCAGTAGTATGTTGACAGCGTAGCGTGACACTTGAGAAGAAAACTGTCCAAAGGAAAAGGTAGCAATTTAACTCTTGAGTGCGTGAACGCGACGCGAACCAAACAAACAACACTGATAATGATAGCAGTGAGCACACGGGACGTATAAATTTGCCCAACAGAAGACGATGGAGTTTGCTTGTTGGGCTCATGTAAATGCTATAGCTCGTCATGGTGACGGAGTTTCCGGCGGGCTTTGGCTCGGCACAGCCCGACTCCGCAGGCGAAGCGCATGTAAACGCTGTCGCGTCGGATTGGCAGTGTGCGGGAACACCGCTTGGAAGTTTTTCTGGGCCTCTCACTTCTCCCGTTGCGACGCTCCTCCCGTTGGCGCACCTGCATTCTTTTAGAATCCAGCCAGTTTCTTTTGATGACCAGCTGCTATCTTGCCTTCTCATTACATGCCCTGCCTATGCACATATCTCCTTGATTGCGAATAAGATGCCCTTAACAAGCGTTTGTTCCCTGACACACTCTGCTCTCGTCTTATCCCTTAAGTTTACGTGTATATAATATTTCTTTGCATGGCTCGCTGCGTAATCCTCAAGTTAAGCGGCATCTTTCTCGTAAGCTTCAGGATTTTTGTCCCGTACGCAAGTACCGGTAAGATGCAGCTATCAGATACTTTTCTCTTGAGGGACACTCATAAACTGCCATCGCCATCTAAGAATACCTGTCAAATGTACTCCACCCCATTCTTGTTCTCGTTACATTAGGCTCATTGTTCGAGCCTGTGGTCGCTACCTGCATGCCCTCAGTAGACGTTCCCTTTATCACTTTTTGTGCATCACTATATATATACCTGTTGCAAAGCGTTGTACTTTTCCGAGACTGTTGAACGCTACTTTAGTTTTCCGTATAATAGTTTCTAGATCCATCATTCTGCTTTGCCTGTCTAATTCAGTAATCATGCTTTGCAATTCGTCCCTGTGTTACTGAGCTAGTAACTGCCATCAAAAGAGTTGCAGGTTACCATTAAATCAGTTCTCGCACTTCAGAATTGTGAATGTCGGAGCCAACATTTACCCCCATTTATTTCAAGTACAAAATGCATGAATGGCTTAAGCTTTTGTTTAGAATTATGTCACGTGGCTGTTGCGGTGAAGAAGGCGGCAGTGAAACTGGTAAATACGAAACTATTCGTTCGGAAAACTTGAGCCCAGAAAATGGGAAGGTCATTGTAGAAGCAATACTCGCTGTACACTGATGGCCGCGGGCTTTGTCGTCGATCGTCGACACTATGATCATCGCAGGCATAACCGTGCGCAGGGTTCCCCTACAGGGGGGGGGGGGGGGGGGAAGGTTTATCGCAGCGCCCCCCCCTCCCTATCATGTCAATGTATGGAGCTGACTTTGCGCCCCCCCCTCCGCCCCCCCTCCCTATTATGTCAATGTATCGGCTGGCTTTGCGCCGATAAAGCGGAGAAGGCAGCGAGGAGGCAAAGCGGAGAGGCAGCGAGGGTTCTGACTGATCACGTTGCCTTCTGCCCGTGCTGCCGCGGGGGGCGAAGCAATCCACCAAACCACTGTAAGCGGGTCGCCATGTTGCGGCACTACGCGGGTATGTGCTGCACGCGATTAGCGGAAATGATTTCATGACGTGCGTGAAATGAAAATCATGTTAAGTCATGACCTGCGAATTGTGTTCGTCATATATTTGCGTACTCCTATGCCTACATCGGCATGTACCAAGCGAAAAAAGACCACCACGAGAGCGCCGCGACGTAGGCAGCTAGATAGATAGATAGATAGATAGATAGATAGATAGATAGATAGATAGATAGATAGATAGATAGATAGATAGATAGATAGATAGATAGATAGATAGATAGATAGATATGGTCAAAATGCATTTGGTTCGCTAGAAATGCATCGCATTTAATAAGAAAGTGTATTAGAAACAAAGTTCTATAGTTATTCAGTGCGCACAGTAAAGTCTAACGCGCACTGCATGAATTATGCCATGCGCCAACGTTGCCAGATTATAGTAACGTTTCTCGTCTAGTAAGGTTGGTGCGCGGCGGCTATGAGAGTCCGTAATGCCATCGGCGACAACCTCGTAGTGCAGCTACAGTACAAGACGTCGAAGTAACTTGTATGGCCGTAGTATCGCCGGAGAACCTCCTCAAGATGTCGGTGACGGTGTATCGGCGTCCAGGCCCACATGCGATCACCGGGTTTGAATTCCATATACCGTCAGCAGAAATTGTAGTCAGTTTCAATCCTTAACTGGGTGTTCATACGTAGGCCTGCAAGCTGTCTGGTATTCTGGGCGCGGTGCAGATGGATGGCAACGTCAAGATTTTCTACGTTGGTGACATTGGGCAGCATGGCGTCAAGCGTCGGGACCGGACTCCTCCAGCAAAACAGCTTGAATGGCGTCATGTTCGTTTGTTTCGTGCGCTGCCATGTTGTAGGCGAAGGTTATGTGCAGAAGAAGATTGCCCCAATTCTTGAGTTCAACATTGACCTACACCCTGTCGGCAAAATAAGTCGGGACGCGTGAGCTGCGACCACAGTCAGATAAAACTGCATCGCCGCGCCGTCTGACGTTGAGCGCCTGGTGTCGAGACATCGCAGTACGCGTGCGCGTCATTCCACGCCCGCAGCCGTGTCCTTTTACTTGCTCGCAGCGTATTAGCTGATTACGTGTAGCGTTATGTGGTATAGGGCGCTTTCTTTTTTCAATCCGTCTCGCGCTCCATTCGACGGGGCCAAGGTTGGCGTGAAGTAATAATAATAATAATAATAATAATAATAATAATAATAATAATAATAATAATAATAATAATAATAATAATAATAATAATAAGCTAATAATAATAACAATTTCTTTATTTTCATCAGCTACGGAAGAGACTGCGCGTAAAAGTCACTTGAGACACAAGCTACTAGATAGAGGCCCGCATCCGCCTGTATAATGGAGGCAGTCATATTGAAAAATGCAAAAGAAATTATGCATAACACATATTTAGAATACAAGGAGCCAAAAAGTATTGTACTTTTATATGAATCAATCACAGAAGTAATAAACAAATAAAAAATAAAGGTATCACTTTTATTCATCATGTGAGCATGGATTGATGAAATGTTTGTGCAGTGCTCGTGTACTGCTTATTCGCAACTCACAATCAAATTTATGAAATGAATTTAAGAGGGTCGACAGTGTGTATGATATTCTCTGCTTAGGATAATTTGCCGGCGCAGTGACCACCTTCCACTCTTCTGCGTAATCAGTGGCGTATGAATATGTTTGTGTCAATATTAGATTACCAATGAAAAACTGGCAAAACTTGCGGGAAGCCGCGAAAGCCATGAAACAGCTAAACTGGACGATTCTGAAGATTAATCTGGTTGCTTCTAGGTTGTTTCCAAGTCTTAGCTAGTTGATGCAGGTTGTTTCTATAGGTTCATTCTAGGTCGTTGCTAGGCTTTAGCTAGGTGATGCTGGGTTCTTTATACGTTGATTCTCAACGCAGAGAGGTTGGAGTTAAACCACAGACAGTCACAGACACATGTCCAAACTCCAGAGACAGAAACTCGCGCTGAAACCAAGCGTTCGCACCTCTCATAGATCTTTGGGCACGTACGTCGTCGTTGGCGTAGGCCTTCCATCGCTTCGATGTTTTCTCGAAGCCGCCGTTGCCTTTCCCGTTTCCTAGTATTCTCTCCTTGCACGTACTCGGGGTTCCCGAGTCGCCGCCATCTGTTGGGCTAACTGTTGCTTTCTTCGTTTTAGTGTAAGTTGTGTGTAGTGAGATTTACGCAATTTCTGTGGCGCATACCAGTTAATTACCATATAGTTTTGTGATAGGCCGCACAAACGTATGTGGCACATACCCGCTTGTTGAGCGAAGTTGTTACCTTCTTCATTTTTAGTAGACCAGAGGTGAGTAGTGGGATTTCAAGTCATTTCTTTGGCGGATACCCGTTTACGATGACGATGATAGTTTATTGGTACTGGATGGACAAGGGACGATTTCCTAAACAGCTTCGCTGTTAAAAAGCTAAAATTAATTTTACCCCTCTTTTGAATGCCAGGCTTCACTGCCAGAGAACGCTCACTTAATTCTGGATTTTTCGTTTTATCGGCAGCGTGTATGTAACAACAGGCCCGATGCAAATTTTTCAATTGCGGTGTCTACGCAGCCTCCAGCTCATTTGCTGCATTATAGGGGATGTATAACGTGCGGAAGCCACAGGCTACGCGACAGGCATTCTATATTTTTTCATTCGGTTCTCTCCCTCCCTGCCCGTAGATGCCTTGTTCTGCGTTCAATGCGGTCGTTCGCGTCCGGACCGCTGGCGGGCTCGTCTTCCCTACGAGGTGCTGGTCGTCGTGGGAGGCTCTTCCGACGACGGGAGGCCCCGCTCCTCCGTCGAGGCGTACGACCCCAAAGCTGATCAGTGGATAGTGCACACCAACGATGCCGTCACGCCCAGGCAAGAAACTATGCCTGCATTTTACAAGCTACATCAGTCACGCAATTGTTCCGTAATAAAAAAAAAAAAATAGGGAAGCTTCGCACTAGTGGTTCCGAGCCTGAAGGAAGTGCGGAGCTGGGCGGCCTGCGCTGTTAGAGTATGTTAGAATACACACTATAGCTTTGTTTCTCTTGCTTTCTTCCTCACTATCTTCAAGCAAAGCTTGTGGTGACTTATCTGTGAGATTCGTGGTGTTCCAAAGAAACCTCCTCACCCGGCAAAATGCCCTCCTCACCCACAGCTGCGTGCACCGAGAAAATAATGAATAAAACAAAATACATTTCCTTATTGGGGCTGGGTTTTAAGCCGGGTCTTGGTGGTCCGTAAAACGAGTGCCTTGAATACTAGGCCACGTGCCCATACTTGCCCAATGAGAACTCAAGTGAAGCATGTGAATGCGTTCTACGGACGACGCAAAATTTAATTGGGAAGCAGTACACTTCTTGCTGTGGGCGCTTCGTTGCAATATTTCGTGTTAAGGGACTAAAAGCGATCTGGTGGACAGCGCGTCGGGTCGGTATTAGGAATTGCACATCTCAGTAAATTTTGTTTTCAAAGATATTTGAGTGGTATTTTGCAATGGTCAACTAATTTCACTGCACTCACCTGTATAGGTCAAGTAACTGCAAGATAGTTCATATCCGAGTAACCATTGTGTTGTGCCCGGCCGTAGGGCGTACCACGCTGTGGCGCTGATGGACGCGCGGATCTACGTGGTGGGCGGCTGGTCGACGGGCGACACGTTCCTGCGATCGCTGGACAGCTTCGACACTGTGACCGGCATCTGGGAGCACTGCAGCCCCATGCACGTAACGCGGGCGTTCGTCTGCGCTGCGGTGCTGGGCGAGCACTTGTACGCAATCGGTGGACACACCGGTACGCTGGGGGGCACAATGACAACACGTTTAGTGCTTTTCACGGTTCCATCGTCTCAGTGAGCCACACCACGTGACGAAAGTCAACAAAAACTGTTTTGCTAGGTGGTGGTAGGAGTTATTCCGCAACTGTGTGCACGCTGTACTTTTCCAGCTTTTGTTTTTTTTCAATAGACGTTTATCCTTCCTTCCTACCTTTCCTGGAGTATTTGAGCGTTTATGAGAAAATGTAACAGCTAACGGGTAACACAGTGTAACAGCTCATCCCTTGACCTACGCCTTTTGGCTAAGTACGCAAATAATTCAGGTTGCTGGGCTGGGCCTTTAAAAATACCGGTATTAGCCTGTTCGCTCGCACACGCAACTATAAGCCCCCCTTTTCCATCTTGAGAAGGGCGATTCTATTCGCATTTCGGCCCTCGATTATACCCATTATGGCATATCAGAGTCCGTGTGGTTTCAATAACTGACGATGTAAAATGATATTTTCGGTAAGCGCATGACAATGTTTGCTGGTGTTGGAAAGAAGCTACTTAGCAGAAACTGTATTTTGTGGTCTTGATTGGTACGTGTGTCACTTCGTACACCTTCAACTGGATAGCCTGGTGAGCCTGCGCCGTTCAGGTCAGCAGCCGAGCGGCGAAAAACACAAAAAAAAAACGAAAAAAAAAGGAAGTGAAGTGTTCAGAGAATGCCCGAAACGGTCGATTTATAGATAATTTTTTTTTTCGTACCTGATCTTCCGCCATTTTGTGAATTTCAAATGGTGGTCATGTGCGCAAAAAAATTTTGCTGCTCAAAATATTTTGCGAAAATACTGTAGAACTAATATCTATATGTGTCTAATTTTCTCAGATTTTTTTAATAGAAATTGTTCTTTTTTTTTTTGGCGAGCGCCACGGCTGGGACAGTTGACGTGGGTTGACCCCACTGTACAATTATGTCATGTGTCTACGCCACAACATAAAAATTGTAAATAGCCTTCATGTGGTCGCATGTTCTCGAAATCATGTACATTATGGTACAAACCATTTATGTTAACTGCTTACTTGTGCATGTGTTAGTGGCATCCTGCGGACTTGAACATATCAGTGGAAATCAAGTGAATAGTGCTCAGTACTCTGTATGTGTTATTGTCCTGTGGTAACGTGCCGTCACTGTGACGAAATGTTCGTACAGACTTGTGTTCGAATAAGCTTTTTTTCTAAATCACAAATACGTGTGCTCACTCTCGAACAGTTCTTTTCATTGGAGACGAACAATTCTTGCACACGCGTTGTCGCTGGAGCCAACGTTTTGACAAGCGGTCTTGACTTCTACGATGCTACAACTGCCTACCCCAACGCGTGTATGCGTATGCTTCGCACTAAGTGGTATTTAAAGGAAAAGTGAAGAGATAAGTGCCGACCCGTAACTGTCTCTCTCAGTGGAGGTCACTTCAACAGGTCGGCACAGGGATGGGGTATGGGGAATGAAAGACAGAGGAGAGGTAAAGAAAAGATATGGTGAGAAGTAATAAAGGGGCTCCCGTCTGGCGTCCGAAAGCGTGAGCTGCGCGCGATTGGACAGAAAGAGGAAGCAATCAGTAGATAAAAAGAACAATAAAAAAGCATAAAAATGGAGTGGTTAAGGTGAATACTTGTGAGCAAGGTATGACTATATTGTCAAGTAGTGCTGTGACTAGTTGTGACTTTTAGGGCAGGAATTCAAGGCGGTCTTGGGGCAACCACTTTATCTGGGCAGAACTGGGTCCCCCCAAACCGGCGGCGGTAACATCCGACAGGCGCAGCTGCCGCTTCGGCGTGTGTCACAAGAAAAAACACTCGCGGCTCGGCGCTGCGCGCTGTTTATACTCGGCAGTGTTCAGGCTGGCATCAATATCAACACAAGTCAGCAGCGTGGAACGCGATACCATCATTCAGGCATGATAACACCAGGCGCCTACTTTTACGCATGCAAAGACGGAAGACACAAATGACAACAGCGCACGTCCGTCGCGTCAAACCAAAGGACACCACCTGGCAATATCTTTATATTTTCTGCCTCTCGGGGACCGAAAGAGACTGGAGTATGTTAAGTTTGAAATCATCGGTGTTGTGACCTGCCATATGATTCTTTTTTTTTTTTTGTCGTAACATTTTGTAATGTTGAAGTTCGACTCAAGCGGAAGAAATTTAGCAGTCTAGAAGGTTACACGTGTCTGTCAGTAGCCATAGCAAGTGACGTGTTGAATTGATGCCACGCACCTCGCGGCGCAGGTCACATGCGCACGTCCAGCGTGGAACGCTATTCACCGCAGCAAAACCAGTGGATTATGGTGTCACCGATGAGGAGAAGGCGAAGTGCTGCGGCTGCCTGTGTTTTTAGGGGCAAGTATACCTCCTGTTGGTGGACTTACATCTTTCTCCTCCAGCTGACATTGAAGCCGAGCAGAGCTGAACAATCGTGAACAGGTTGCGTCCATACACACATAATTTCTCATTTGCCTGTTAAAGGAGCTTGAAGGACTTCCAGTCCATAATAATAAATGTTGCGGGTTAACGTCCTAAAACCACCATATGATTATGAGAGACGCCGTAGTGGCCGGCGGCCGTATGCGGCCGCCGCAGCCGGGATTCGATCCCGCGACCTGCCGGTCAGCAGTCGAGCACCATAAGCACCATAAGACTTTCAAACCATTCATAAAGCCATTTTAGTTTAAAAATTGAGAACAGGATGTACCGAAGAAACGCAGATGCATGACATTGTTGCTTCTGTAGCATTGCCTCTGTTGTTGCCACGGCAACTGAGCCAATCGGATTAACGCTTACTTGATCATGCCGAGAAGTAATGAGGTATAGTGCTTGATATCTGAGCGTCAGCGAGCTAATCATTTGTGCCCGCGTTTCTGTAAAATGTACGCAAGATACTGTCGCAGTTGCAGCACTGTCTTCTGCCCACTCTATGCATTTCACTTGTATGCACGAGTATTTAGGTATTGCGACGATGAGCATGATTTGTCACAATTATTTGAAGACACAAGCGTGCATAGACTGATGTAGAGAAAGTTGGTTGATCTTCTCGCACGCGGACTCTGCTGGGTTCCATGTTTTCCAAAGCTGATGAGTTACGGTGATAAGTTGGTGTGTGTAGAGTTTATTTTAAATTCTAATTCGAGCACTTACACTTTCACTCACGCTGCTTGCGCCTTTGCAGCAGACCGGTGTATTTTTGTTTACTGACCTATAAAAAACATACATCGTGGTGTTTTTCGGCAAGGCTAGCCGAATGAATATAGTAGGGTCTTAAATCTAGTGCAGAAGTTTGCGCGGATGCGTATATTCTTGATGCGGATTCTTATACGTGATTATTCACGTGCATGTACATGTGGGTCGTGGCGTACTTGAACTCACTTTGGCGAGTGATTCGTTAAATGTGCTTAAACGTCCACCTGCTTACCCGGCATGCGACGGTGCGATCTTTGCTTGTACGGATCAGCACTGCGTCACCTTCGCACAGTGATTTCTTGTACGCAATAACGAAACGCAGTTTTGTGCATTTTAGAGGAAAAGTGGGAAGGCTTTCTTAAGGGAGATATACCGGGTGTTCAAAGTTAAGCTTTCTCGTTTTATTAAAATTCAGCACTGGGAAGAACATGAAAACCACCTTTGCAGCTAACTTATACATCCAGGGGGGACACGCAATGAGACAATGAGAAAGCATGTTTGTATTGAAAAGTTTGAGGCAGTCGCATTTATACACAGTTCCATTTGGAAGAATTCTTCTAGCATGTCTGTGCTCCGAGATATCCCGCTGCAAAGTTTAATTGTGGTTTACCTGATTACGCATGCGAGACAGTCAGCGGCGGCGCAATCTCCTCCCCGGTGGGCCGTGGCAGTTGCTTGCATCGTTTAATCTGATAACGGGTCGAAGGCACAGGCAAAGATGATAACGGTTACCCTTTTGCTACTGGCTGGCGATAGCAAGCAATGACTGTTCGTCACATCGGGGAGGAACATTGCGCTGATCCACAGCGCCCTGCATGCGTAATCAATTAAACTTTGCAGCGGGATATCTCGGAGCACAGACATGCTAGAAAAATTCTTCCAAATGGAACTGTGTATAAACGGGACTCCCTTCAACTTTTCAATATAAACATGCTTGCTTGCTGCAGTCACTAAAAAGTTAATTAATGAATCTGAGTTAATTGGGCTCCTGACAGTGATAATTATCTTCTCACTTTGTGTCCCCCAGGATATATATGTTATCTGTAAAGGTGGTTTTCATGCTCTTCCCAGTGCCGAATTTTAATAAAACGAGAAAGCTTAACTTTGAACACCCGGTATGTGCACGGGTGAATGAATTTATTAAAGCGGCATCAGTGGTTCCCAAGCGCTCAGCTTGTCTCGTAGAGTCTGTCTCTCTAGCGTACCGTGTCTGTGCTTCCAGGCAAGCTTTACGTGAGCGGCGGACACTCGGGTGAGGCCGTCCTCACCAGCGTTGAGGAGTACACCGCTGAGCTTGACTCGTGGGTCCTCGTGGCGCCATTGCCAAGTGCACGTTCGAACCACCGTATGGTGACGCATGGCGCTTGCATTTACATCATCGGAGGGTACAACGGACGCCGCCGACTCAACGAAGGTGCGTGGCGTGTGTCGAGCACTGCGACGCTTTCCTGGTAGCGCCAAAAGGAAGTCATAGGTAGCCTTCTGAAAACAAGCAAGAGCGGTGCAAAGCCCGTCTGGTATTTATAACCAAAGCGATTTGATTGGGCGCTTACAGAACATTTCACATACGTAAAATTTATATATATATATATATATATATATATATATATATATATATATATATATATATATATATATATATATATATAAAGGAGGGAATTGTAAACTTAAGGGCTCGTTTGCTTTGTTAAACATAGTATTAATCAGAACTAACAGACAAAGATGCCAAGGAAAGTATAGGGGGAAGCTATTAGAAGTAGTTGTAATGTAAATTTGAAGGAATGAAAGTGGACGAAAAGATAACTTGCCACCGGCAGGATCCGAACCTGCGACCTTCGAATAACGCGTCCGATGCTCTACCACTGAGCTACGGTGGCGGTCATCTCCCCGTCCACTTTATGGGGTATATATGTGTACTTAAACGTGGGAGCGTCAGTCAGCGCCGCCTCTTGCCATTACGGCGAGTGTGGAACACTCTTTTTTGCCTGTAGGCGTCACGTAGTACGTGATCTTATTACGAGAGGGCAGCTGACTAGTAATCCCTCGCATACCACCTGAAGGCATTAAGTCTGCCAGAACGAGACCCTCGTTATGAATGAAGGAGGGAATTGTAAACTTAAGGGCTCGTTTGCTTTGTTAAACATAGTATTAATCAGAACTAACAGACAAAGATGCCAAGGAAAGTATAGGGGAAGCTATTAGAAGTAGTTGTAATGTAAATTTGAAGGAATGAAAGTGGACGAAAAGATAACTTGCCACCGGCAGGAATCCGAACCTGCGACCTTCGAATAACGCGTCCGATGCTCTACCACTGAGCTACGGTGGCGGTCATCTCCCCGTCCACTTTATGGGGTATATATGTGTACTTAAACGTGGGAGCGTCAGTCAGCGCCGCCTGTTGCCATTACGGCGAGTGTGGAACACTCTTTTTTGCCTGTAGGCGCCACGTAGTACGTGATCTTATTACGAGAGGGCAGCTGACTAGTAATCCCTCGCATACCACCTGAAGGCATTAAGTCTGCCAGAACGAGACCCTCGTTATGAATGAAGGAGGGAATTGTAAACTTAAGGGCTCGTTTGCTTTGTTAAACATAGTATTAATCAGAACTAACAGACAAAGATGCCAAGGAAAGTATAGGGGAAGCTATTAGAAGTAGTTGTAATGTAAATTTGAAGGAATGAAAGTGGACGAAAAGATAACTTGCCACCGGCAGGAATCCGAACCTGCGACCTTCGAATAACGCGTCCGATGCTCTACCACTGAGCTACGGTGGCGGTCATCTC
The DNA here is from genome assembly GCA_030522465.1 of Rhipicephalus appendiculatus. NCBI lineage: Eukaryota > Metazoa > Arthropoda > Arachnida > Ixodida > Ixodidae > Rhipicephalus > Rhipicephalus appendiculatus. The sequence goes on from JALIZH010011561.1 coordinate 13,479, forward strand.
CCCGTCCACTTTATGGGGTATATATGTGTACTTAAACGTGGGAGCGTCAGTCAGCGCCGCCTGTTGCCATTACGGCGAGTGTGGAACACTCTTTTTTGCCTGTAGGCGCCACGTAGTACGTGATCTTATTACGAGAGGGCAGCTGACTAGTAATCCCTCGCATACCACCTGAAGGCATTAAGTCTGCCAGAACGAGACCCTCGTTATATATATATATATATATATATATATATATATATATATATATATATATATATATATAACCTTCGAAACTTAGCTTCGTATTTAACTCAACGTTTTCGTGGTCGTACGGGCAATATATTGTGGACAGAACAGATATTAGCAAGGATATCTGATAAATATCGGCCTTAGGTACGACTCCGTGCTTCGAAAAAAAATTTGTTTTTTTCGTTTCATGGTAGGTGTATGCGATTCTAAAAAAAAAAAACCTCATAAGCGTTGCACTGAGTGAAGCAGAATATTTATTTCACAATACTTCGTTAGCTAATTAATTCACCACTCACATATTACAGCTGGGTGTTAAGTCGCGTGAAAGGGTTTTAAAGCGTATAGAGATATTTTTCATGTAGTTCATTCGATTAGGTTGCACTATAGGCGTGATTTCGTGTTAAATACTGTAAAAGAAATCCGGCGTCATAGCGGGCTCAAGTTCTCTGGCCTCTGCGTGTTGTTGTTTCCTATAAGCGGTGCCTACAATACTCTGAAACACGGCAATCACCATAAAAGCACTTTTGCTGTCGACATGTTCCCGCATATGTAAGTGCAAGCGAAGAGTCATTAAATTGCGGGAAAATGCCGTGCCTTGTTATTGTTAGCTCAATGTGGCTGGTCACATAACATTCTAGTTAGATTGGCTAACTGGTTTATAGGGTTTAACGTCTCAAAGTGACTCACTCTGTCAAAGACGCCGTAATGGAGGGCTCCGGAAATTTCGACCACATGAGGCTCTACAATCTGCACCTAAGTATACGTACGCCTCTCGCACTTTCACCTCCATCGTAATTGTCTTTAGGGTCAGCAGCGGAGCACCGTAACCATGCACCGTTTGCCGCGTAGCACTTTAAAAGCATGCTTCAAAGAGATTACAGCGGTGAAATAATCGCCTCGACTTCTCCCGATTCCTTACTTCGTGTAGCACTTAAGACACATCGGCCATGATGGATTAGCAGCTAGGGCTTTCGGGGTGCTACGCAAGGGGGCACGGGTTCGATTCCTGGCCAATACGATCGCACTTGTAGGAAAGCGAAATGAAAAACGGAAGAAAACAAAAGTTCTTTACCTGCTTTCAGCTGCACGTTAAGAACACCAGCTTGTCAACATCAATCCAAAGTCCCGCAATAAGGCTTCCCTCATAACCATATCATGGTTTTGGCACGTAAAACCCCAGACGTTATTGAGGCGAAAGCCTTAAATGCCTCATCAAACGCGAAAATGAGCCTTCGGCGGCTTCAACACCAGTGGTGAGAAATAATCATCAATACGAGATGGCGTCACAATGATGTAACAGATAGCAAAAATTCGCGCCGTCATCGTGACGTCATAGTAGCGTCATCGCGTGACACTGTCGCTTGGTTAATGGTGGGCCGATCACGGGGGCCTGCGATGCCTCCGATCCTGGAGGCAGTACAAAACCACGTTAGGCCCAGAAAGCTTTCGGATAGGAGCGAGGCAGGTTCGATAAATCGACTGAGAAGGAGAAGAATATGGCTTTCACCTTCGAGTCGTCCAAAGCGAATGCATAAGGGACCTTCTGGGCTCCTTGAACACAACTGCGATCTTCTACTTGGATAAAGCTGCGCTTGAAACAGGGAAGTAAGACAAACGTTGAAAATTTTGTTGTAATGGCGAGTGCTTATGCACACTACAAGCGAAAATTTGTCGATCGCGTTGTTGTCTCCGTGATGGTTCGTCCTAGGTCCAAGAGCAATGAGAGCTCGTCGCGCACAGCGTGCAGTTCTCGAGCAACACGCGGTGCAGACTGACCTCTTTGTGTGCGCGACAAGTTATCTTGGACGTTTATTGCCATTCTCTCACAAACCACACGAATGGTGACTCTTGAAGAATTTAGACCCTCTTTATAATCCCCAAGTACGCTTCCCTGCGCTGCATATTCACCTAACTAATGGTCGCACCTGTCGTGCTTCAAGTGACGGCGAGGTCCTAGTTGCATGTGTTCGGGCTTGTCTATTATGCCAGGGCTGGGAAAAGATACTTTGAAATTGCATCGCGATACGATACAAGATACTCGGGCAAGAAGTATCGAAGATACAGATACAGGATACTTCCAGAATGAATGTATCCGATACGATGCTTCCCAAATGTATCTCAAGATAGTTCGATACATATGAACATTTGCTATTATAGAGCTATACAATTACGACTCAAATACCTATGTACAGAAGTGTTTGCTTGAAAATGTCTTAACTGCGACCAAGTTTGTTTATTTTAATGAAATATTTGTTTGAATCCCGAATGTTATGTTTTTCTTGCTTAAAGTATATTAGTTTCATTCCGAAACAAGTCTTTGGCATTTGTTTACTTGACACTCTTGCATTTCAAGGGTGTCGCTGCTCTACTTGGTGACCAGTGAGCGGGTTGCCATTAATTGCAAGAACTTCAATAAGAAGCCTCCGCAGGATGGCACAAATACCGGTGCAGAGTCTTACCTTGTCCGTAAGCGTACTACCGTTTTCGGAGAAGCTGATCACCCGACAGCTGCAGAGCAGCAATAACGCTGGTAGCGATATTTCTTGTGAATCATCATGTGAAGACGATAACTACCGAGTCAGCGATTACAGTTCACTGAGGATATAAAACTGCAGTGATTTTTCATATTCTGCCTATCAACTTGCGTAAACTCTTCGTTAGCAACACATTCACTAACGTGCCATCTTTTACTATTTCCTCTCTGAGAAAACTTCTGCCGCCCAGAAGCTTCCCAGATGTATTATTGTACGTGGCAAAAAGTGTCGCAGGATATCACTTCAATTCACACTATTGCTACTTCTAGCCTGCTTACCAGCTTTTTTGTAATACACAAAAAAAGTACTTTACAGGGACCTAAAAAAGGGAAAGCCAATACACCTAAGTCAAATAGCAAGGCAGTTCCGCAATAAACAATGACTACATGAATAAGCATACATGTGGGGTGTTTCACGTAAGTAGAACCAAATATAAAAAAAAAGCGCTTAACCGTGACTTAATGAAACCACTGGCATATGGTGTACCGTAATGCAGCGCTCGTTATGGTATTTTTGTATTGAGCTTAGTTGGTTGATTAACCATGGCCAATTATGCAACATTTTCATTATTCACTTTAGGGCAGAGTGCACTTCGTCACATCGTAGAACGCATTTAAAAACGACCGATGCAATTGTTTTTTGGCGGCGTGCATGCTGCATGATGAATATATTTTGGGTTTTAAAGAAACCACGCGAAATATCAAATAAAACCACGTGACTGCGTTCATGCGCAATCGTACTGCAGCGCTCTTAAACAGGCATCTAGCGAAACAACTGGCGTGCGGATCGTCAGCCTGTCGCTTGTCAGGGACGATGGTGTTTCTTTGCCGTGCGTGGCGGTCGGAAATGGTGACGCGCTGTGGAGCCGATGCCTAAGCCACGGCCCCTCATTTCGCCGCGGTCCGCTCGAAGCACGTCTGAGAGCGCTGCAGCACAATAGCGTACGAGCGCAGTAACGTCGTCATATTTTTTCTCCGGCTTCCTTTAAACGCCGGGTAAATCTCTACGGAGCGTGTAATTTTCCACAAAAAGTCAGATCTGTCGTTTTAGAATGCCCTCTAAAACGCAAAGAAACACACTTGGCCCCAAAATGAATAGCAGAAATGTTACATCGCTCATCCTAGTTAAGAAATTAAGCGCAATATAAAGATACCATAATGAGAGCCACATGGCAGTAAACCCCATCGTTGGTTTTATCATAGTCCCTGTGGTTTTATTCAGTTGAGGTTAAGCACTTCTTTGTATATATTTGGTTCCAGTTACGTGACACCCTTTATAAACACGATACAGGCGACACCCCTAAAAGCTATGAGACTAAAGCATGATGTATCGTCAACTTAGGTGTTAAAGTCAGACAATAGAAAACTCAGTGCCCACGGAAAATAGCACTAAAGGACTCGTGGGGACGCTGATCAGAAAACCGCAGTACTTGATATTATGTTTCTCAAATCCCCTTCGTAACGTCTTAAAGATTTTTCGTTATAATTTCCATTGCTATAATGTCAACTCAATTTCGCTGTTTTATTAAATCGTAAGCAGAATTTTTTGTTCCTGAAAGCACTAGGCACGCTCAGATTATTTTACCTTGACCCTAACATCGCCTGAACAGTAAACTCACATGGAATGTAGATATTTAAATAGTAGCAATGACGCAGTCATATAATAATAAGAATAAATAAGAGAAGGAATAGAGGAGGAGGTTACAAAAGATTTATTGCAGTTAACAAACGGAAAAAAAAAGCTGCACAGAGGCCTAGGTAATGTGTGGCATGCAAACGGAGGACAGCAAGGAGAGCACTTGTGCTAACAATCAAGCTATCATTAAAAAAATGTTTTTGCATAATTTAGCACGAAGAACAAAGATACAGTACGCCAAAATATCATCTGTTGCGTAAATGCTTGTTCTATTGCATATAGCATCGACACCGGTGTAGCGACGGTTGTTAGAATCTAATTGGCATATAATCTCATAGTGTGCAGTCAATCTCATAGTGTGCAAGTTAAGCTTACATCGAAGAGATCTGTCAAATCTGTGTGAAAGCAGCGAGACGCAAAGCAACCACATTCTTGCATTCTTGAGACTGCAACGAAGCACCACGCAAGACAAACTTCGATAACGACACTATAGCCGCATCCTAATTTGAGCGAAAGACGCAGCACGCATTGTAGTACGCAGCACAGTACCGTTGCTACAAACAAGGTTCATGGCACCGACATCAGCTAAAAAGAAATAAAATAAGGAGAAACAAAAGGTCGGCTGCACGTAGACGTTCGCGCGGTTGTTTTTGTCGAGATGGCTCGAGCGCCATCACTTGACTTTGCTCCACCAGTAGAGACTCGTATAGACCTTACTTCTTATGCTCAATGGAGCACTCTGGCAAAAAGACAAAGGAATATCACTGTCGTTAGCTTTATTGAGATGTCTTAGTGGCATCAGTATCAGCTTGAGAAGGAGAGTTCAGCTGACGTTTGTTGTTTCGCAGGGTGGCGTTTCTATAGTAGTATCTTGTATCTTAAGGTACACGATACATTATTCAATCTATCGGAAATACAGATACAGATACTTATTTTGCGAGACGTATCGCGATACAGATACATGATCCTCCAAGAGTATCTAAGATAGCATCTAGATACATGTATCTTCGATACTGCCCAGCCCTGTATTATGCGTGTTTATATCAAGAGAGTAGTCTACATTTTCCACGTGATAGCGCCAGCAAAGTGCGCTTGAAGACGCTGTTTGTAGTAAGTGACTAGCTGCTATTACTTGGGCAAACTGCTCAGCAGTATAGCTAGCTATACAAATACGAAGAGGGTCTATTGACCTCGGAACTTCGTAACTCTCCCTTCGTAAGATTGATAGCAAAGTCTTATTGCGCTGATTTGATGTTTGGGCAGAGAAACGCTTACCGATGACAGTTGTGCTTAAACCACAAAAGAATATTCAGGCAAGGCAGTCTATAGCACAATTTTTGAAACAAGCGACGCGTGAGAGGTCTAGAACGTGATGCACACTACCTTGAATTCATTGGTGTTGGGCTATCGCCAGCTACACGTTTGTCATCATCATCATCATCATCAGCCTGTCTACGCCCACTGCAGGGCAAAGGCCTCTCCCATGTTTCGCCAATCAACCCGGTCCTGTGCTTTCTGCTGCCACGTTATACCTGCAAACTTCTTAATCTCATCTACCCACCTAATTTTCTGTCTCCCCCTCACGCGTTTGCCATCTCTTGGAATCCAGTCAGTTACCCTTAATGACCAGCGGTTATCCTGTCGACGTGCTACGTGCCCGGCCCATATCCATTTCTTCTTCTTGATTTCAACTATGATATCCTTAACCCCCGTTTGTTCCCTGACCCACTCTGCTCTCTTCCTGTCTCTTAAGGTTACACCTATAATTTTCCTTTCCATCGCTCGCTGCGTCGTCCTCAGTTTAAGTTGAACCCTCTTTGTAAGTCTCCAGGTTTCTGCTCCGTAGGTAAGTACCGGTAAGATGCAGCTGTTATATACCTTCCTCTTGAGGGATAGTGGTAGACTACCATTCATGATTTGATAATGCTTGCCGAATGAGCCCCATCCCATCCTTATTCTTCTAATTATTTTACACGTTTGTAACATGTGCGAAAACATTTCGCTATGACCCATTGTCAATGTTCTTTTTACCGCCATTGGAACGTAGCGGTTCCCCCCTTTTTCTTTTGTGTTAGTGCCTTGATGTTACCGTGGTAAATGGTGGTGTGAAGACACAGGAACGAAGAGAAATACGTGACCAAGGGGACGTTAACTTTGAGATTGATCGATAGACGCTCGTCACGTGATTACCAAGGCAGGCCACTTTTAATGCTACATCGTGAAATATATACAGCCCGAATGGCGGCATAACTGCTGTGAGAAATGGGTGATGCAGGCACAGGCATAGCAGCGCTTGTCTCTGGAACAGGCGGCTGCAGGATGTATCAAGATGACGTCACATTAACCACCGACAATCTCTTGCCTTCGACAATACGAGTTTATGCTTAAGTTTATTTCCATTTGAACTGCGGTATTCAGATTACTCGCAAAACTGATCTGAAAGGTGTCCAGATGGTGTACTCAAACAACCAGAGCCGAAGCGCGACATTCTTCCTTAAACATTTTCACGTTGAAGCCGTCCCTCTTTTAGGTGATGCAAAGGCCGTTCACGTTCTCGTTGGCGCCGGCTGCATCTGCGTACGCTCCTCTGCGCCTACATGACGCGCGTGTCATGCACGTAGCGTGCGCTTCTCGCTGGTCTCTCATGACAGTACTTGCATCAAGCTCCACTTTCCTCCCTCGCTACCATTCTTTGGTTCGGCGCTCTCGAGGTGACTACTGACGTGTCCAGATGCGTTGACGCATTCGGATACGTCAGCAGTCACCTGGCAAATTCCTGTAAAGGTAAGAACACAATGGCGGAGCGGCCCTTTCTCGTACGCCGTTCACCGCTCGCGATACGCCACTTTTCTCTCTTTTTCCAGTGGAGCGTCAACGTTTCTCTCCCGCCAGCCGAATCGCTCACTGACTTATTCTCACCGCTCCCGTCGGCGGCCGCGCAAGCAAACCACCCATCAGCACCTGCATTTTCTCCTCTTCTTTCGCACAAGGCAGTCGTCATAGCAACCAGACACTGCTCTCTTCCGCACCTAACCTCTCCGCGGATAGGGGAGAAGCCGCGAGCCGGCAGCTCGCCGGCGGGAGCGCGCGCCTCGAGACCTCTATTAAGGCTGAACCACATGCAGCGTTTTTTCCGGTGTTTTCTGGCATTGCGTCTCTCGGCTTCATGACATCAACGCCGCCAGAGAGCGCGCCAGCCCAGCGTCCCACATGCGACCAAAGGAAATGAACCTGATACCTCGCAAAGCAGTGTGAAGTATCCGTCACTGGACCAACAAAAATATTCCTGATTGCTGGTTTTATGTCTGACTTGCAGTTCTGTAGAGAGGGAAACAAATCACGGTGCCGCCGAAAGGCTATTTTTGTTTATTTTACTTGTAACGCCACCTTTTGAGCATAAGAAGAACCACAAACTCGTAATATATGGCCTCTGAGCTGGAAGTTGTCGCACGTTTTTGAGGCCACGTATTCGGCCAATATACTCAGGCCTGCTAAGCCTACCGATGAACGTGAGGATGGCGCTCCGAAACTGTTCGAAGAAATCCCGAGCGCTTGCTGTCGAAGCTTCTGAGGAACAAGCTAAGTCAAAAACAAGCTTCAGTTGAGAACTTGCGGGTCACAAAGAGCACGGCGACGACTTAATATATCTGAGGCGGGTGGCAGCCATTTTGGCAGCAGTGACGACGCCGTTACGTAGCGGAAGTCGCTGCCAGCCGCGCGCTGATTGGTCCTCCGTCCATCGAACGGCTTCCGGCGTCGACGCCGACGCTCTCGATGTCTGGATTGTCCTGAGGGTGACGTTTCGACCACCGTCACCCGTAGCGTCGACGCCGAGTGACACCGGCGAACGAAACGCCGGGACAACGCCAGCAAAAACGCTGCATACACTCTTAGAAAAAAAGGTTGGCATATTCACTAACTAAGTACTACCACTTTACTTGTCACAGAATCCACTAACCAGCTAGTAAATGCAGCTAGTAAAAGTAACCCTAGTGAAAAGCACTACCTCGTTGGGCTCGTAACAAACACTAGCCCAAATAATAACAGGCTGGGTAAAAGCACTACGTCGTTGGGTAGTTAAAAGTACTACCTAGTTGGTTAGGCACTACGTCGTCGGGTAGTGGAAAGTACGACCGTGCTAGTTAAAAGTACTACCTATTTAGTCAAAGGCTTTACTTCGTCGGGTAGTGGGAAGTACGTCCTCGCTAGTTAAATGTACTACCTCCTTGGGTAGTAAAAAGTACTACCTAGTTAGTTAAAGGCACTACTTCGTTGGGTAGTGGAAAGAACGACCTCGCTCGTTAAATATACTACCTGGACGGCTAGTTTAAATTGCTACCTCAGTAGTTTAATGCACTACTTCGTCGGGTAGTATCATGTATGAAATAGCTAGTTACAGGTACTGCCTCCTTGGGTAGTGAAAATAGCTACCTCTGTAGTTAAAAGCACTACCTCTTTTGGCAGTCAAAAGTACTTCCAAGCTAGCTGAAGGCACTACTTCCTTGGAGAATTCACTGCCTAACCAGTTAAAATCACTGCACTTTTGGGTAGTTCGAAGTACTCACTAGCTAGTAAACGTCACTAACCAAAGTACTGATCAGGTAGCGACAAGCATGCTCGTAAACATCACCACAAAACTATTCAACTATTCACATTCCGACAGAGGCACAAAGATAAAATGTGATGCTGCAGTGCAAACTCACGAAGTGCTTTTAAGCAATGCAGTACATGAACAGAAGAGACAATCTAGAGAATACAGAAATTTTATTTACTTTTTTTCTGGTGATACCACACTCTTTCTTATTGCACAAATCGCCCGCATGATCACCAAAGATGGAGCTTTCGATGCCGGTAGTTCACAAAAATGCTCCACCAGATCGAACGTGTTCTTATTTTGTTGATCGTACTTGATATTGAACACCCAATACATCTCTAAAAGTAACACGAAACCAGCGATGGAGTCTACCACTTCAAGCTCAAGTCCCTCGAACACCGCACAAAGAACCGTTGCGCCATCGATGTCCTTTGTGATAAGGGATGGGTAGATGCCCTGTAATAAGATCACAAAGCGTTAGCACACAAAAGCAAAATATTAAGCAATTAGTTATTTCTTACCGGCCCTTTCAAAAAGTGTGGCTTTTCTTTCACGAGAAATGCTAGAAGGTCCACCACACCGATGGCAAAGCGGTCTGCAAAGAAAGAAATGCACAATTGAACCTGATGCTCTGAGAACAAGCCATGGCAGAACAACCAGACAAATAACAGAAGGCTCATGAAAAGCAAGGAACTTGGAAGATGCTTGAGCTTTGCAAGTGGCAATAGCATAAAAGGCCTTGTTCACGTCGCCTTCTCAGCTGCTAGCCTTGCTTCGCTTCTTGTTCTATGCTCATAAAATTGGCCGTTTCGAACTATCCTAGAATGCCTACAGCTGCTCACTATGCCATAATTATTCCTCTTACGAACTGGTGAAATACCCAATACGCGTCTGTAAGACAACATGCACACGAGCCAGCCGCAAGCTTTGTTGATGCTGTTGCCGGTAAGGATGATTAACTCTTTGACAGTATTTTTTTTCGCGACATGCGTCCCAAAAATGTGTATTTTTTTTAGTGCTGAATTAAATTCTTCAGATGAATCTATTTAGGAAAAAAATAAATTTTTTGGATGACCATAAAGTGACATAAAAATCATTTGAGTTGTTACATACACATGCCTTATTCGCAAATAACAGGAAGCGAAATCCTAAAAAAGTGCAAGAGGGTAACAAGCGGTCACCCTTAGAGAAATTGGACACCAGATAGCCATTACCTTTGAGGGCGCGAGAAGCAATAACCGCCCGAAGGACAAAACCAAAACCAGTTGTACCGCCGCGCGCTTGGATGCGCAAGCGAAAGGTGGCGTGCCACTGTCGAAAGAAAATAAAAAGAACCATGGAGAGACGGGTGTTTGTTTACCTTCCGCGGCGACGAACTCTGAATGCGTCCGTGTTCTCAAAGCCCTCAAACCACCTGGCGCTGGTTTGAGAGCTTTAAAAACACTTCTTGATTTGATAGTTGATCCACTACACCATAATTATGCTGTAGTGGAGCACTGCGTACGTGTAACCGCGATGTGAAATATAATAAAATTCTGCAGACGACTCACCCTGGAGTACGGCGAAGGAATGAAGTTTTCTCGTGGAATTGCGCGCAGCCATTTTCTGCGCAGTTCGTCCTCTTGCGGAAGTCTAAAAGCACGCACCTTGCACGTCGAGTCGTAATTTCCACGGCACTGAGGGACGCAACACTTGTTCGACATGATGAAGTCAATGCACGACACACAATACAGCACTCACGACGTCGCAAAAACGGGACATTGCACTCAGGGGACCGACGTACCATCGTGTGACACCGAGAAGCAAACTGAGGTGCACGGTGTTTCACCGCACGATCTGTCCTCCGTCAATGAAAATAGAGCTCTTCTGACTGAACCATTTCCCCGTTGGAAGCTGATAATTCACTGAAATTTAACTTTCGTATGATTAATGCAGCTTTGTTTGGGCTTTTGTGTTTCATTATTCAGACAAATGCAGGCAGTTTCTAAATGACTACTAGCGCACGTGTCTCAATTTGTATCCATCCGCGCTTAACCCCAAAAGCGGGTGGCCGGGAAAGCCGGTTTTCCCAACACCACCTTCTTTTCCCCGCCGCCGCCGGTTGGTGACGTCAGTACTCGGAATGCGGAGAGCCCTTCGGCCTTGAAAGTCTAGGTGGTGTTGTTGAGCAGACCCGAATACCCCCTCTCCCATCCTCTCTCGCATTCCTTTTCTTTCACTCCCCACACCCCACACCTCACTTAGTAGTCAACTAGTTAAAAACACCAAGTGAACTTTCTGGTTAGTGAAGGGAGCACTTTACGACCTTTACTAACTGCTGGCTAGTAAAAAGATTTCGCGAAGGTAGTAAAATATGCTCGTAACTAGTAAATGCATGCTTTTACTAACCATTTACTAACTTTTTTTCTAAGAGTGTATAGTTCGGCCTCTATTGCTACGTGACTCTCCCGCCGGCAATGCGGACAGCGCGCGCCGCTGCTTGCCGAGCGGAGGCGCCGACGGGTGGGACGCCGCCGCGGCACGCTTTCGCCACTGTGTACGTATACATTAAAGGGGCCATGACACGGTGACCAAACAATTCGAGGTTTTCAGCGAAAACTACAAGTAGAGGGTCTATTATGCCTATACAGGTATGAAAAGTGGGCAGTGAAATAATGCTTCAGTGCAACACAGGTCCTAGAAGTCGCCGGCTGTAAATCCCGCCCACTGCTGGCGACCGCCATTTTTCCATGGCGCCTGTGACGCCACGTGAAGCAAGGAACGGTGCCGTCGTCTTCTACCACACTTTCAGCTGCTGCAAATCGTTCAATTTCGGTTTCAAGCAGTAGAAAGCTCAAATATCTCGATTTCACGTGCAGCTGACGACGGAACAATATCGTTTGCCGGAATGCAGACGCTCGCACAGCCAGCAGCTAGTTACGTCACGGCTCGCGAGTGCGCCAGTGTTGCCCGACTCTAAGGCTGCTCGCGTGTCTGTAAAAATATTCAATAATAAATTATGTGCCCGACCAAGTGCGCTAAAATTTCGCCAGCTTATTTGTGAATGCTCAAGGGTTAACCCGTATAACACAGACTATGATCGAAAATTGAGTGTGATGGCCCCTTTAATGTGGAGGGGTATTCACACGGGAAAGAAATCCTTGGGGAAGAAACGGGGATTGTGGATGACGTGATAACGAATCCACGGATTAGCGAGTGGGTGCATAGGGTGCGCGTCCACTCGCTAATCCCTGGTATCGTGATGACGACATCCGGAATCCCCGTTCCTCCCGACAGAAAGTGGTCCCGAAAGATCATGGAGCGAATTTTGTCCATATGGTGTGGACAAGCCCAAGTAATTGCGATAGCTCACATGGTCTAGAATCCTGGGAAGCCCTGCTCTGCAGCACGGACACCAACGTCCAGCAGGACACCGTCAGTCAAGCTCTTGCTGCTGCCGTGTCTCAAGAGATTAAGACCGACGGCTAGGGGCGACGGGGGAGGCAGACTTTCTCCTGACGCGCATTGACTGATTTTCTAATCAAGTTCTTTTTCTTCCTCTCTTCCCCGAAGATTTCTCCTCCGCGTGAATACCGCTTGAGGCGCGTTTACACAACACGGACACGACGCCGATGAAGACACGACACCGATGAAGACACGACGCAGACGATCGGCAGACAAGTCTGCGGCCACAGAGCAGATGGTATTGCCAAAGCTTCTTGTTATACTCCGCCGGCAACGACGCCGACGCTTCGAAAGACAGCGCATACTTCAAAAACCGGTGCGAAAACGACGGAGAACACGCAGAAAAAGGACACAGGACGGGCATAGCCTAAGAAATTAAATTTATTAAATAAGGGCAAACATATAAAACCCAACACCATGCGTGCGCAGTATTCTACGTGGAAAAATTTGCTAAGCATGCGTACCTCTAAAGACAGCACTGGGTTTGTCCGAAAACTAGTGTGTGTGATTATATTGTAAAGCGTCTATAGCAGACGAAATGTAAGCTTAAACTCGCGTCACTGTTTTTTAGGGCCTTGTGATCAGACGGGGGGCATTTTTGGGACGTGACCACAGGAGCTTACCGCGCGGCAGCGCTGCAAGTTGACGGGCTTTGCAACTGTTTTAAATCGCGCTTGATGCTGGTCATACTAATCAATATTATAGATATTCATTCGTCTCTCCGTTGCACTATCAGAGGCAAATCTCTACTACGGGGTCGGTTACTACACGTGGGCGCAGAAAACGTGACATGCGTAAAGTTCATGGCACTGCTTCTTTAACAATCCCCAAATACTCGATTGTGAACTGGGACTGAGCGCCAGTGAGTGGGTGGGGCGGGAAGCACGAATCCGTTTGTTCTTAGCAGGCTGGTGCTGCTCTACACATGCCTAAGTAAACACTTTACTCTTTAGCAGAAACTTTCTTTCCACGTTTTCTTCGCACTTCAATTTATCCTGAAGGAAATTATGGTAGCTCATTGTTCAATATCCGCCGTGGTGGAGTAGTGGTCATGGTGCTCGGCCGCTGACCCGAAGGTCGCGGGTTTGATCCCTGCCGCGGCGGTCGCATTTCGATGGAGGCGAAATGGCAGAGGCGCGTGTACTGTGCGACGTCAGTGCACGTTAAAGAACTCCAGATGGTCGAAATTTGCCGTCCACTACAATTTCTCTCATAATCATATCATGGTCTTTGCACGCAAAAACTTTACATATTAATATTATTGTTTAATCACCACTGCAGTGCTGAAAAACGCGGGGAACCTGCTGCACGACTGGGAGATAGTGGCCCCTTTGGGCACAGGCCGCAGCAGCTTCACGGTGGTGGACTTCAGAGGGGAGATATACGTCATCGGCGGCGTCACCAGTACGTGTATCTCATCCCTGTATCTGCTGAACTGTGGTAATCAACTAATAGATTATCCGGCGACAAAAGCGCAACGAGTGTGCTGTGCAAAGCGTTAACAAGAAAGCGACGCGGACGGAATCGCACAAACTTCCACATACTGGGAGGCCTAATAGTATGTGTGACGTTGAATTAAAAGTGATTTAGGAATTGCGTGCGTGCGCGGCCAAGACTTTGTTTCTTCTCTTTCATTTTGAAAGCTTGCCTTTGAACATAAGAAGAAAGTATTCCAAAAGTACACAAGCAAGCTTGATAAATGAAAAACGCTGGAATGGGTGTGGTCGGCTAGGCCGAAGGTTTGTAGTGTGTGGTGTGGTCGGCTAGGCCGAAGGTTTGTAGCTCGGAAATGGCTGAATCGCCTTATGTGAAAACCTGGGCGAGTCCATAGCTAATGAGAGAGACAGAGAGTAGTGTATTGTAAGGCAAAACACTGCAGGAAACTAGTAAATTTCCACATCGTACTACTGAACGTTCATGGAGAAGCATGCATCGCACAGGACCAGATTCAGTGTAGAGAAAGTGGAAAAAGGTAGCCCCAGCAATTCAGTCAGTCAGCTATGTTTCTACTGACGCGTACGCTAATACCCTGTGTCACATGTGCCAGCACTTATGTGCTTCGTGCGTGTCAAGCCAATGCTGTTCGTTAGGAAATATGTGCTTGCACTGGCTGCATTACTGTGAACTCTGAATGTTCCTCATGCATTTCAAACAGAAACTTGTTAGCGATAACTAATAGCAGGAACAATTTCCCTTTCGTAAGGCCAGTCTCCTAATGGTGGAGATAATGCTCTATAGTAAGTTCGTACGTTTTTTCATTATTCAAACTTGGCTGCTCATGTATATCAGATAAGGTGGATATTGCCTCGCCTGTTTCTTGCTTTATTTTTATGTAGTCGAGTTTCACCACACGAAAGCTCTTAGCAACGCTCTTGCACAGACCGCGACACAATTTTCGTAAAGCTTCATGATTGTCTGAGATCGTTCTGTCAAGATTACGCGCGCCACGCGTATAGTGAAGTTTTTTCGAGAGCACTCGCCAGCGCGAATGATAACGCTAGAACCTTCGATGCCGCATGTATAAATACCGTCGCACCTTGCCACAGATCACATTAACCGACACCTGACGCTCTGTTCGCCGCTATCAGTGAACACCGTGTATTACTTGTGTTATGACTTTTCATTTTCCGGGCACAAGTTCACCTGAATAAAAAGTTTCGTCTTGAAGCCGCCGCCTGCTTACTTCTTTAAGGTCACAACCTCGTGACATGTTGTGGAGGTGCTGCTTCGGTCATGATCCGGACGCCTCCGCGAAGCGCTGACCAGTGTTGTGGAATGGGCGCCTCCATTCCATTCCAATTCCATTCCGGGGAATTAGAACTTGCCGCAATTCTATTCCTTTCAATTCCTCGGAATGAAAAAACTTAGCCCATTCCCACTCCGGGAATGGCCGGGCAGTTCAATTCCATTCCTGTAATTCCTCAACGTAGGAGAGGCATCTTGATACTTTTATCGAGCTAAGAATGAACGCCCCATAAAGCTGATGTCATCAGATGCATTAAGAACTACAATAGTACGCAAAACACATTACCAAGGTCGAGGGATAGTAGCTTGGTGACATCTCGTGCAGTACAACCACCCTACTAATTCCCATATGGGCAGTTCTCCCGCTACCTATAGTATTTGCATGGTCAGCGTGTTTGAACGATTGGTGATCTTTTATAATATTATTTAAATGTGTTAATGCTAAAATGACGACATAGCGTAGTTTTATGCTGACAAAAGCAGTGTTCAAGAAGACTAAGCAGTTTTGCCACACATCTGGAGCGGTCGTGAATATGGAGAAAACTAAGATTTGGTTAATGGGGAACAAAATCCTCTAGATCTACCCCCCCCTTACACCTTGTGAAATAATCACAAGGTCTAAGGGGGGGGGTATGCCGCCGCCGTAGTTCCGCACGACGGATACCAACGGCATAGAACCGCGGTTACGCGAAGAATTGAGACAAACATCAGAGCAACACAGTCTATATAAGGACAGAATTGTAGTAGGCGCGTTGTTTATAAATGTGCCGTGCTTGTAATCAGCCAAGCCATTTTAAAGATAGTGCTTTACAGGTAAATTCGAAGCTCTGGCTTACTAATGTTTGAAGTTCGAAAAAACAGCGCGTAGACGAAAACGCGCTCTATTTTCGGAAAAAAAAGACGTAATTCCATTCCCATTCCATTCCGTGCAAAATGCGCTTAATTCCATTCCCATTCCAATCCTCCAAGCGTTGCCCCCCATTCCATTCCCATTCCATTCCGGGGTCGCGAAAATGTGGAATGATTCCGGAGTCATTCCAATTCCGGAGTGGCAACTCCGCAACACTGGCGCTGACCGAAGCCCAAGCCGCAAAGAGGACGACGCTAAAAAAAAAAAAAAAGAAAAAAAAAAAAAACCCGGATCTGCGAACTAGGCGCAAGCAGAAGGGAATACAGCCGGAGTACGGGCTTCTTCCTGAAACACCAGGCAGCCCCAGATCCCGACATCGACCGCAGAGACGATGACCGCTCTTGTGCCGCCTACGTCGATCCTTCTCCGGCATCCCAGGGAGCCGCCAACCTTCTGAGGATCGTCGCTCGAAGACCCAAAAAGCTGGCTCGAAGCGTATGACCATGCCGGCATTTTCAATACGTGGCGCGGCGAAGACAAGCTGCGGCATGCGTACTTTGCCTTGGAAGACCCCCCTAGAACTTGGTTCGAGAATCAAGAGAGAACACTGACAACATGGGTCATTTTTTGCAACAGGTTTCTCACCAGTAGAATGGAAAGTTGGGCAAGTTGGAAAGCTTTCATGATATATGCAGCGCTAAAAACGAAGACGAAGGAACAAAAGTGCACAGGACGAGCGCTGTCTCGCAACTGAAAGATTCTCACCACATTTACAAGCGTCATCCGCAAAAAGAGGGCTGAGGCTCTGCTCGAAACCCGCGTGCAGATCCCGAACGAAAACGTGGAAAAAATCGCTGCAGCTCCGTCGCCAGACACCGCCGCCGCTGCCGATGCCCTACCTTCCACCTCTAAGCCAGCGCTATGCCCCTAGGAAGCCCGACGTCTCGCGCGCCACCGACCAACGCCCACTCTGCTACCACTGCGGAGAGTGAGTGAGTAGGAACTTTATTGAGGTCCTGAGGAGAAAGAAAGCGGTGTCGAAGGCACCACCAATCAGTCCGGTGGCTCCACCCAGGTCCGGGCCGGTAGACAGAGTCCTTCGGCGACGGCCCGGGCCCTCTGGACAGTCTTGAGCTGAGCGATGAGCTCTGTGCTTCTAAGCACTGAGTCCCAGGAGGACTGGTCAGAAACGTCTGTGCCCGCGTTGGCAGGGCACAGCCAGAGCATGTGTTCGATATTGTTATATTCGTGGCCACACTGTGGGCATACAGTAGGAAAGTCAGGATTGATCCTGCTTAATGTCGTTGGTGTGATGTATGTTCGGGTCTGCAACTGTCTGATAGTGATTGCTTGTGCTCTATTGAGCTTTGTGTGAGGAGGAGGAAAAGTTCGACGTCCTAATCTATGATGAGAGGTGAGTTCGTGGTATGACACGAGCGGATCTTTGTTGTCGAGGTTCCTGCAGGCTGCATTGAAGCGAGGGGGTGGACGCAGGTGCGGAAAGTGAGTTCTCGCGCTAGTTGGTGTGCCCGGTCTTTTGGGTTGCAGTCAGGAGATCCGGAAATGTTTCCCATGTGAGCCGGGAACCACTTGATGTGTGAGCACGGTAAATTTTCTTCTCCCCTTTCTTGGTAGAAGAGCTTGTTGACAACCGCAGCTGCCTTCGAAGAGACGAGGGCCGCCGAAAAAGTTCTTATAGCTGTTCTGGAGTGCGAGTAAATGACAGAGAGAGAGAGAGATGAAAACATTTATTGTGAAAAAAAAAAGAGAGAGTTTGGGGGGCCAAAGCATGACCCCGCTACATGGTCGGCGTCCCTAGTCCGGGACACCACATGACGAGGCCCCGACTCGCGCCCGTCCCACCAGAGTCCGTTGGGACTCCAGCGAGGAGCAGTTGAGAAGGGCAGTCTCCCATGCCTCTCGGGAAGGGGTAGAAGAAGGGGGGCAGGTGGGGATTTTTTGTACATGCCCACACCATGTGGAAGATATCACAGGTCTCCCCACAGTGTGGGCACCGCCCATCCGTGTTCGGGTCTAAGTGCTTTAGTATGGCAGGACAGAGAGGCTCCCGTGCAGCTTCGAAGGGCCACAGCAATGGCCATTTCTTCTGCTTCGTGTGTGAAGTTGGTAACTACCGTGGCTGCGTTGACGAGCGAGCCATGGGCGTCTACTGCGGAGACTGCGTAGGCACCTCGATTCCAATATCCTGCAGCGTGAACAAAGAGGACTTGCGTTTCGTTGCCCATGATCTTGGCGAGTATGGTCTTGGCTCTCGCTTTTCTCCGTCCTTAGTTGTGGGTCGGGTGTATGTTTCTGGGAAGCGGATCAACTGTTATCGCTTTCGTGGCTTTTGTGCAAAGTTGTGACTTCTCTGGCGGCATGAAGAGGGGCTGAATTCCGGCTTCTAACAAGGTCTCGTTGCCCGCCCTTGAGAGCGAGAACCACTGCGGAGAAGCCGGCCACACCTACCGCCGTTGCCGCCACCGTGAAATGGGCTTGCATGGTTTTGCCGTCAATTTGCGATGCCCAGAGCTCGGCGAACTGCCGCGCAACATCGCCGACTATCTCGCCGCATCTGAGTGGAGACCTCGATAGTAGTCTCGTTCACCAGCCCCAGGACGCTACATCTCACCGCACCGCCAGCCGTACACCGGCCGTACTCTATCCGCGAGCCCATATCTGGAAAACTAAGAGCAGCAACTGATCTAGGTGCGGTTGCTGTCCGACGAAATAACGAAGATCCTCCGCCGCCAACGACGACACCACGACGAAATCTAAAGAAGACGCCACAAGACTAACGAAGCTCTGACGTCGAAACTTCGCAGCCAGTAGTAGTCGTGACGACACTACGTGGAAGCAGCGGGACAACTCGACGTAGCCGTGATCCGATGCCGCTACCTAACCGTAACGCAAGGCCACGAACTACCGACATCAACGTGCTTACCGACGGCCACGACGTCGTCACACTGGTCGGCACCGGAGCTCATTATACTCAGTCACCAGTGACCCGTTCGCCGCGAACTTGAAGAAAGTCAAGGCCGCAAGGGAAGGCCCCGAAGTCCGGGCTGCTGAGAATCAGGTAGCAAGGCCGATGGGAATCTGCACAGCGAGAGCCATTAATAACCGGATATACTCAGAGACTCTGGTAGTCCTGCAGCGTTGCTCGAGAGACGTCATCCTTCGTATGGACTTCTTAGGCCTTCACGGTACACTGATCGACCTGAGATCCCATTCGATAACACTATCCAAAGAAAAAGCACTACCACCGCCCACGCAGCCAGGAAAGCACGCCTTGAATGTGCTGGAAGACCAGGTCACCATTCCCCCCTAGCTCCGGCGTCGTCATTTCCGTAGGCACTCATATCAGCAGACCTGGAAGGCGTCGTTGAAAGAGACGAGCACCAGTTGATTAACCACGAGATTTGCGTCGCAAAAGGAAAATTGCGGGACCCTTAAGCTTCGCCTTTAAGAGTTGAACGCGATAGCGATATCCCGTCCCTACTGCGTACTTCAATCATTTAGTGCATACTGTGTAATGGGTAGTATGCTTTAAACCAGGAGAAATTATGCGCGGCAAATGTAGGAAATGTTTTCGAACTTGCTATGCACTCACTACGTGGTGTTAAGGGAATACGCGCAGTAAGGTGTGTGCCGTTCGTAATGGGTGGCTGGCTTTAAACTATGGAATCGTTATGATAGTCACATATTCTGACGCCCGATGGCAATGTACGCTTGTACCACGCAATATTCCTGGGATATTACATGTTATATTGCGACGCCTATATAAAGGGCGCTTGCATTTGCGAAGCATGGAAGTTATTTTCACTGCATTTTCAAGCAGAGGAAGTTATTTTCACAGTATTTCCAAGCAGAGGCATGGCTGTGTGGTAGAACACCTGCTTGCCACGCAGACGACCCGGCTTCGATCTCACTCGGGCCCGAAAATTTTTATTATTTATTTTATTTGCATCTTGCTCGATTTTTCGGTCACGAACGAGATGATGATTTTTCGCTCACAACCAACGACGCCGACGCCGGAATTTCTGCGAAACGAGCTTTTTAACGCTATCGGAGGGTAAGCAACAGTCATGCTCACAAATTTCAGCAAGAAGTACGAGCACGTGGACAAAGGCACCACGATCGCCAGCATCTGAGAAATTGTGGAAGCCACCCATGCTTTCGCCCTCACTGATTGTGCCGAACGTACTCCGCCGAACCAAGCTCCTCATCCAGCTTTCGACGTCAATCCGAGGCTTTCGAACCATAAGCAAGAACATCTCAAAACACTGCTCCTGCAATACAAGGACTGCTTTTCGTCGTCGTCAAGAATTCAGCAGACCCCAGTTATGAAACATCGCATCATAAGAAAGGAATGCAAGACCACTTTCGACGCGAGAACGCGTGACCGTAAAGAAACAAGTCGCGAAATCCTACGCGATGACATCATCGAGCCTTGCAAGAGTCCGTGAGAACTGTGGATGAAGCAGAAGGACGGAACCCTATGCTTCTGCGCCGATTATCGCCGCCTGAACACGGAAAAGGACGTGTACCCACTTCCACGAATAGACGGTACCCTAGATCGACTCCACAACGCGACGAGAAAGAGCGAGAAAATGCGGCCTTTATAACACCAGACGGCCTGTTCGAGTTTAAGGTCATGCCCTTCGGTCTTTGCTCGGGACCTGCGAATTTGCAACGCGTTATCGATACAGTGCTGGCTGGCTTGAAGTGGCAGACTTGCCTTGTGTACTTGGACGACGTCGTTGTCTTTTCCTCCAACTTCCACGAACACCTCCGGCGCCTTGAAGCTGTACTTCATGCAATCAAGAGTTCCGGACCCACCCTGAAGCCAAAAAAGTGCCGCTTTGCGTACGAGGAAGTCTTATTCTTGCGCCACATGATTAGCTAGGCTGGAGTTCGCCCCGACACAAGGAAAACAGCGGCCATCGCTGGCTTCCCGCCGCCCACCGACAAGAAGGTCGTACGCCGATTTCTTGGTTTGTGCGTCTATTACAGACGTTTCGTCAAGGGATTTTCACGGATCGCCGAGCCGCTAACTCACCTCACCAAAACTGACGTGGAATTCAAGTGGGAAACAGCACAAGTCGAAGCATTTCAACAACTGAAACGACGCCTGCAGACGCTTCGATACTTTTGCACTTCGACGAATACGCCGACACGGAAATACGCACCGACGCAAGCAGCGTAGGGCTCGGAGCCGTCTTAGTGCAGAGGATTGACGGACTCGAAAGGGCCAGCAGTTATGCTAGCCGGTCGCTATCCAAGGCGGAAGCCAAATATTCTACAACAGCAAAGCAGTGCTTTGCCATTATTTTGGCTACATCCAAGTTTCGCCCCTACCTCTAGGGCAGGCTTTTCAAAGTTCTGAGCGACCACCATGCCTTGTGTTGGCTTGCTAACTTGAAGGACCCTTCAGGTCGCCTCGCACGGTGGAGTCTGAGACTTCAAGAATTCGACATTACAGTCGTTTACAAGTCTGGAAGAAAACACTCTGACGCCGACTGCCTGTCTCGTGCCCCCCGTCGACCCACCACCGCTGGACGACCAGGATGATGACGGAAATATCAGAAACATAATTGATGACGGGAAGTTCCTTGGATCTGTCTGCATTGACTTCAGTCAAGCCTTTGATTCCATCGATCACGTTATTCTTTTGAACAAGCTCTCTCTTTATGGTATAACTGGCCCGTCACGAGAATTCATCTCTAGTGATTTACTGAACCGTACTCAAGTTGTATCTATTTCAGGCTTGCTCTCGGGCTCCAAAACTATCAATATAGGAGTCCCACAAGGATCTATATTAGGTCCTCTTTTATTCCTAATCTACATAAATAACCTGACGGACTGTTTATCACCACACACAGAATCCTTGCTTTACGCAGATGACACCACCATTTTCACTGCACATGACTCCATTCCTGCCCTAACCTCCCAGCTAAACAGTGATCTTCAGAGCGTCATTAGTTGGCGCCATAAAAATAAGCTTGTTATTAACCCATCTATGATAAAGTTTGTTATTTTCAGTTCTGGTTTGAAAAAAGCGGGATAACGCACTCCCGGTGTATGTTAATAATTATGAAATATTTCTATCTGAGAAATGCACATTTCTCGGAGTCGAACTTGATTGTTTCCTGAACTTTAATCAACATATTGACGAAATAAAATTGAAACCCACCTATGGTATTCGTATTCTGCTCAGAGCCCGCCAATTTTTTGCGCTCCTTACTCTAACTTCCCTCTATTTTGCGTTCCTTCATAGTCATTTCAACTACTGCATTGAATCTTGGGGACTTACATATAAAAATTACTTAAGCCCATTAGCGCATATTCAAAAACAGGCTCTCCGCATAATGACGTTCAGTGATTATCACGCTCATTCAGCTCCGCTATTCTCTTCACTAAATATCCTTCCTCTTTCAAATATGATCGTCTTTAACTTAGCCGTACTTGCCTACCGCATGGTACGTAATCCGAATCTTCTGTATATCGTAGGTAATAGATTTACAGCGTCCTCTAGTAATACGCGTTTCTCCCTTCAAAACAATATCTTACTGCCCAAGGCGCGCACAAATTACGGACAAAAAACAGTAAGCTTCTCCGCAATAAAGATATGGAACACTCTGCCTTTGGAGGCTAAAACTTCGCCCTCATTAAATGCCTTCAAACATTCAGTTCGCCTTTATTTGAATCATTTCTTGTATCTCTGAATTATGTGTATAATTACTGTCGTTATTTTCTTTTGTCGTTTTTACAATGCATTTGAAGTTTTCTTTATTCACATTCATTACGTTCTTTTTCTTGTGAAACATTTATTAGTGTACACTCCTCATGATTGCATCGTTGCACTTGGTTAGGACTTACTTAATTTGCTAATCTATTTTATATGCGTATTTCAGTGTGAAATATTCTAATTGTGATTGCTTACCATAATGCCACTCCTATTATTTTGTACGCATCTTACGCTTGTTTTTCGCTATTCTGCTCCTGTTTTTATTTTCTTTATGTATTTTATAACAAGAGGTCCCATTGCAGTGTTCGCACTAAGGGACCTCTTTCTGTATACCTCTCGCTATATGTAACCACCCACCGAAATACGTTCAATAAACTGAAACTGAAACCCCGTACCAAAAAAACCGTCATCATCACGATCGGGCATGCGCCACAAAAATTGCGCTAACCCACTACTCACCTCTAGTCCACTAAAAATGAAGAAGGCAACAGTTAGCCTAACCAACGGGTATGTGCCACAGAAATTTCCGAGCGCTATAAGAAAACCATCATTAATGGGTTATGTGCCGCACAAATTGGGCAAATCCTACTACATACGACTTCCACTAAAAAGGAAGAAGGCAGCAGTTAGCCCAATAACTGTGTGTGCGTGAAAATCAACAGCGGATGCGAGAAGACCCCGAAGCGATGGAAGGCCTACCCTAACGATGACATGCTCGTGTCGTGTCTGTGACTGTCTCTGCTTTAACTCAAACCTCTCGGCGCTGAGGATAAACGTAGAAACAACTTAGCATCACCAAGCTAAAGCCTAGCAACGAACTAGACACACGTAGACGCAACCTTGAAACATCTGGCATCACCTAGCTAAGGCCAAGAAACAATCTAGAAGCAACCAGACTAGTCTTCAGAATCGTCCAGTATCGCTTTTCTAAGGCTTGCGCGGCTTAGCCCAAGCTTAGCAAATTCTTTTCTAGAGCTTTCGCAAGCGCCAGTGATAACGTTAGAGCCTTCGGCGCCGCATGTATGAATACCGACACACCTTACCGCAGGTCAGATTAACCGATGGCTGGCGCTTTGTTCGACGCTATAAGTGTGCAGCGTGTTTTGCTTGTATCGTGACTTTTCATTTTCCGGGCACAAGTTCGCCTGAACAAAACGTTTAGTGCGGAAGCCACCGACTGCTGCCTTCTTGAACGTCACGACCACGTGACAATATCTTCATAGGTTGGAGCGGAAGTGCAGGTGAAGGGAGCATACGGACGAGCGCTAATACACCCACGCACACGCACGGATATGCACGCACGCACACATACGCACACGCCCGCATGCGCACGTGCACGCACACGCGCGCATACACACACGCGTGTACGCAAACACATACACACACAAACCGAAACACACAAACCGAAACACACACACAAACACACACACACACACACACACGCACACACACGCGCACACACACACGCACACACACGCGCACACACACACACACACACACACACACACACACACACACACACACGCACGCACACACGCAAACACACACACACACACACACACACACACACACACACACACACACACACACACACACACACACACACACATATTGGTGAGTACCAGGGTTTCAGACTTTCTGCACTCCAACTGCAGTGACAGGCCTGGTAGAACAATCTAATGTGGTGATCCTCTCTCTTTATAGCCTGATCGTCCTCAATATTACCCCACACTTATCCCATCGCACGCATAAGTTACCCCATAAATCATTTACGTACACATCAAAATTTTGGAACACGCTTTAACAGCGTAGCTTAATGCTCAGATCGAGAAAATTTTAGCGAACTAACCTGCCACCTGTTCTCTAACGACAAACAGCCATCTTAGCGAGTTGTCATCTTGTCTTGTTACTACGGCAGGTTATTTTTATAGCTATTTCTTTGGTTAAATGTTTAGCACTTGCTAATTTCACTGTTCTGAAACTCCATCTGTCACTTATGTAATGCCTCGGGGCTTTTGAGAGGCAATAATTGAAATGAAAGAACATGTAGTAAGAAAGTAAGTGATCGTCGTTAAGCGCAATAAAAGTGATCAATAAGCACTAATTTCTGGACCTCAGAAAGGCTTCAATTGAGGACGAAAAGTTCACTACCGTTTCGGACACTGTATCACCGTTTTGAAAGTGCTGGAATCTTAGCAACTGCACCATATGTGCCAGCACTGGAAGCTATCAGCTTATCATTTCATTAACAACCCGTTATGATTGAAGTTGACGATCGTATCAATTGCAGTGACTTCTAGGCTACAGAACGGGAGGGCTGGAACTTTCAATGACGGTGCACACTAGGGGAATGCACCTTCACATCGACTACAAAACAGCGCGTCTTTGTACACGCAGACCGTGGCTTGACGGCGGAAGTGCAGCACTACTCCTCTGTGTCAGACACGTGGCGCTCCGTGGTGGCTCCACTCGCGCAGCCACTCGGCGCCATGGATGCTTGCGTAGTCGTCGGACTGGCCGTCACACGGAGGCTGTCAGGTCGCTGACGAATTATTTGGTGAGTCACTTGCCGCGTGGGCATTCTGTCTACGTTGCGTTTTTAAACGCGGCACAGCGAGTTCTCAAAATGCCAAAAAACATGTCTGATCCCTCCGTCATAGGAATCGGTACAACACGAAAGTGAAACACGTCCTCGCAGAAGTAGTGCTTATTGTGTAGCGATATATGAGAGCTTGTACAATGTCTTTTGGTGCTTGACAGCTATAGCACCGTTTGACGTGGACACACCCACGCTGACGCCTAGTGGCAAATCTCCATCGCGACGACTTACGCCCATGGTCATGAATTAACCATTGTTGTAGCTGAAGTCAACATGTTATACCTGAACACAGCGTATCGTGAATCCAGCGCAAAGACAAGCACGTAATGAACACTGGCACCCGATATGCGCGTCGTCAAAGAGAAGTGGTACGATGTGCACTCCTGAGTAATAAGGTAACCTACTCCTGCGCTCATGCATACACTACCAAGCTGCGCTTCAGCAACGCGGGAGGCAGAGGTTCGTAGCTTGAGCCGCGAGTGCGCGCAGGCGTTCTACGTCCTGCTGGCCTCTGTCTCGCTCCACCAAGGCACGACATTCACCCGTGGACATCGCTGCCTAGCCTCCGCGCTCACTGCAGCAGTTTCATTCGTCGGTGCTATCGCACCCGAAGTAGCCGTCGGCGAAACAACGTTGGTGCATGTGGAAGATGCACTACTCCGACAAAGAGCCGTCACACGCTAACACGAAGCTAAATGCAAATAGCATAACTACATCGACGACTCTGCGATACTATCGCGACCAATGCTTTTTTTTCACTGCTATCGAGACGCAGTTAAAGCATGGCCTCCGAGATTGTTCGCCGTGCTATCGGCGCTAGTATTACTAGTATGGTAAGTGTCATGCCGCATTACTTCTCTTCCCCGCTCACAGGCGGCGACACTGACCCGCCAGCATCGTGCGAGAGAGAATGTGTGAGAGATATAAGGCGCGTTGGCAGGTTGCTCTCCAGCTGCGTTGGTAGCTTAGTCGATAAGAAACCGGGCGCCCTTCGTCGCGGGCCAAGAGTCAGAGGTTCGATTCCAGGCGGGGGAACATTTTCATAAATAATTTTTCTTTCTCATTTGGTAGCGTTAATTATATTAACGTCATATCCGTAACGGATATACTTGGTGGACCCCGGCATAAAACACTTTCTTGTTAAAAAGCAGTTGCATGGGTTCACTCGATAAATAAAACAGTTGAAAAACCTAGCGGCCGGTTTGTTTTCCTCAAATGATGAAGATCAGTACCAAAATATTATCATGAAATAACAATGTAACTAAATATTGTCTCGCGCTAGGGCAAGTACGACGAAACAACAATACAAAAATGGCAGTCTCTGACTGGCAGGGCTCCCCGTATTCTTCGCCGTTTTGGCTGGCCACGGTTTGCTGGCTCAAAGCCCCAGTTGTAGAGGAGGAGATCCCAGATTGTGCACGGCCGAAAGTCGTTGAGAGTCCACATCTGGTTATGAGCTCATGTGTGCCGGTCCTCGTGGTGCGCAGGGCCACCCAAAGTTGTCGCTGCGGCGGCCGGGACGAGCGTGCGCTTCCAGAAAGCCCTGTATGCTGCGTGATACCTAAATTCCCATTGAGCAAATATAGACCAGGCAAAGTGAACCCTCCTAGCTCTGACTGAAAAGAAACGAATGTAGCACGAAATCTAAACTTAGTCCAGCAAATATATGGACATTTTTTACAAATGCTGTTTCGCAATATACATGGCATAAAAAGCCAAATGTTCTTGCAGGCATTGAAAACGTGGGATGACGTAAGCCTTCCCGGACATCGCCCGGCTACGGCCACCTTGACCAGTGCCTCGAAGACAACGTTTGGTTCATCGTGACACTGAGTTAACATGAAAAGCATCAACAAAAATAAACGTATTTACCGTTCAGCCAAATAAACGCGAAATTCCTCTGCAAAGGGGGGAATATTATAGGATTGAATATGCATATCCAGGGCCTGTTGACAGCCCTAGGTATTCTCCTTTTCTATTGAACTATATAAAACAATTAAAAACAGCTCTCGTCAATAAAGTCAATCTTAAACCGCTGGGTAATGTGCACGATCAGCGTGATTAGAGAACTACTGACAGCTAGGTGAACTGGTACAGAATGATCTTAGCGTCGCTTAGTGTCTTGCATTTGCGTCGGCGGTTATTTTCGATTCCCAGTGATATTGCGCTGCTAATAAGCATTAGCGTGATACGTGCACTAGGCAATGTAGTCGACGCTAAACAATTTGCTGTGAATTTGAAGGAGGCGTCTTTCTTTGTATTTGACAATGAAACTTCGACTTTAGACTTTCCTTAATTTAAAAGTATAAGTACGCGTTTTGATCACTTCAGTTTTCTAGAAATGGCGTCACCTCAGATATTTAAAACGCCAAGCTCTCGACTGCAGTAAGCTTGCGTGAATTATAATACCTTAACTCAAAAGTTCTAAAAGAAACAAAAATGTTAAACAGGTATTATACATTAGAATTCTCGCATCCGTACTCGCCGTCAACGGGCACCTTACTATAGTAGTGAAAGGCTGCCGTGGTAGTTCTGGATCTGAGGGCTCCTTTCTGTACTCCTTTGAATCACCGTGTACCGTGGTTCAACAGATCCAGCTTTCGGGGACATTGGATGATCAGCGCTCCTAGCGGCCACGGCTGGAAGCTCTCACGTTTTCAATGGGACAGGGTCATTTTTCGACGATAAAAAATCGTAGAGGCGCAATTTCCAAAACTTCTTAAAGGGGCACCTTCTAGAAGCTGTACCGCATTTAACAAATGCAGCATCGTTAACATCGGGGCTTCACATTCTGTTCCCACGACGACTAAAGTTTAAACAATGGGGTCCTATGGAAGCGGCCGAAATCACGCCTCGTTTTTCGGGACAAAAACGGGCCGTCTGAAAAAACTAGACGGAATCCTGCAAATTTCTCGGAGATCTGAGTAGTACGGAGACGAAGCTTTCATTTGAGGCCGCAATCATGTTTCTGTGTGAAGAAAAACACGTTCCAAAATGAAGTTTTCTACAACACAGTCGCGTCTTCGACTCGCGTCTTCGACCATTGTATCTTGATAAGACCCATTTTACCACCTCGCGACCGGTGTGCGTTGTGGCCTAGATGGTTGAGTGTCTGTTTTGGCGACTCACGTGCGGTGATTGCGGCACGGGTTCGAATCGCAGAAAATTTTTTTCGTTTTTTTTTTCTTTCTTTTTTTTTTTTTTTTTTTTTTTTTTTTTTTTTTTTTTTTTTTTTTTAGAGAATTGCTGTCAGTGGTTACGGTGCTCGGCTGCCGACCCGAAGGGCACCGGTTTGATCGTGGCCGCGGCTCTAGCATTTTCGAACGAGGCGAAAGTCCACTAGTACTTGGATTTTGATGCTGTACGTAGATGTAAATTCACGTTAAAGAACCCCAGGTGGTCGAAATTTCCGGCACACTCTTCTGCCGCGACAGGGAATGGGAGACGCCCGCTAAGCGCTAAGCGCGTGTGCTGTAGGACATCGTTTTTCCAGTCTCGACCTCCTCTACGGCGCGCCTCATAAACATATCGTAGTTTTGGCGTGTAAAGTTCCAGCAATTAATATTACTAGTGCGTCATTGCTGAAGATTTAGTTTCTTGTTTTTTCGCTAAAGCGTTGCACCCAGAATCTTTGCTACAGAGCCGGTTTCGCTTCTAGATATGGAGCAAGTAAAGTTCTCATGTTTTAGAGAGAGAGAGCTCTTTATTGAAAGGCAGAGAATTTATCCGGCGTGTGTAAATCGCTGACTTGCTACTCTGCGTGGGGAAGGGGATTGGGGACTCAAAGACAAAGGGAGAGAGAGAGAGATAGAAAAAAAAATAAAAAAGTTAAAATAGAATTAAAAAAAAGGTAAAAACACAAACTGAGTTTTTTGTCTCTTGGGCGGGGACGTGTGCTGAGAGTAACTTATTACGTGCTTTCAAGGTGCCATTAAAGTTTGTCGAGCTGACCGATGCTCTCTAAATATCTGAATAATAGTTTCATAGCATGCCTCTGTTGCGTGGCGCAGGGTAAAGGGCCCAAGACGCAGTCAATTGATAAAGTTCTTCGGGTCAGCATATGCATGGAATGTTCACAGAGCGCACGCTCATCGGCATACGCTCGGCACTCAAATAAAATATGTTCGACAGTTTCTATTCAGCCACAGTTATTGCAGTATGGACTTTCGGTTTGACCAACGCGGTACCGTAAGCTGTTGCCATAAGCACTGTTCAGTCGAAGACGATGGTACAAAGTTTCCAGATGTCGAGGAATTCTGCATGGGAGTCTTGTTCTTAGATGTGGGTCGATAGAGTAGAGGAAATCATAATGATGTGTCGAAAGGTTCCAGAGCCTCTTGTTTTCTTCGGAAGCAAGTCTCTTAGCCAGTTGGGAAGCATCAGATTTGGTAAAATAGGTTCGCCTGTAATTTCGGTTTTGAAGTCCTTTGCGTGCCGCTTCATCCGCTTTTTCGTTGGCCAGAATACCGCAATGAGCTGCTATCCACTGAAATGTGATAAAGTTACCTGTGGTAACAGCCAAGTGGTGCAAGTACGCTATATCGAATGAAATCGGGTGATGATTTGTTTTCTTTAAGAGGTTGAACAGTATCTGTAGCGCTCCCTTGGAGTCGGTGAAGACCACCCATCGGTTCGGCGTTTGACGCAAGATATATAGGACAGCTTCTTTGATGCCGTGAAGTTCTGCTGTAGTCGAGGATGTCCTTCGCTATCATGTTTCAGAATTTCTTATTACGCAACCCATTATCTAAACAACAAAAGAAGGGGAACCAAGGGCCTATTTCAGTTAACCACAGCCTCAATAAGGCAACACATATTGAATCCAAGGAAAGCATGAGAGAAGCTATTGACAGTGTAATGAAGCGTTTTAAATAAGCATTATACTATTGGAGACTGACCAGCAATGGCAGAACCAGCGCAAAGCTTGCGTTGCCGAATCGTGTTATTTTCTTTCTACATCAGCAGCGTTCTCTGCTTCTGCAAACAGTGCCGCTTTTAGAGAGTTTTAGAACAGCGTACGCGAAGCTTTGCGTTTGCGTTGCGCATGCGTCGTACGCTAGCCTCTTGCGGGCTCCCGTTAAGTGACGAACTCTAACGCTACGCCCGCAATGCCTGCAAGCTCTGCGTGCGGTGTTCTAACACTCTCTGTTTACTTCCCTTCCGAAACAGAGCCATCCTGGAGAATTACGGGCAGAATACCACGGCACAGAGATAGTAAGGCAGGTGGGTGATTCCACGAAAGATCGAACATGCATGTCCGGTCGATATTTTTGTTTTGTCTGGGATTTTTATATGATGTGCCGGCATATTCAAAGTGCAGGGAACCGACAATTTTATTTCCAAAGAACGCTCCGAGCGCGCGAAACAAATATTTGAAGGTGGTGGCGCGGGCGTCTTCTTTTTTCTCGCCGCAATATTTTTGGATTTCTTCGCCGAATTTAATGCGAACTATAAACATTGCGTCGAAAATTTTTGGTGTTCATTTTAATAGGGAATACTGTGAATTACATTCATGGTTTCTTGATGCTGTCCACCAAGGGTAAAAAATGTAAAAAAAAATGGTAGACACGGCCCAAATCGAAAATGTTTGCTAAGTTTGATGCGTCTTCGCCCGTTTGTTATTTTACACAGAAACTTCAAAACTGTATCACATATAGAAAAAAAGCATTTGAAATATTTCTGCGAGAGATCGCTTTCCTACAAGCAGTGTAAAAAAAAGAAAGAAATAGTTTAAAAACCAAGTTTTTTCAAAAAAGCCCATTTTCAAAAAAAAAAAAAAAAAAAACTTGGCGTCACTTTTAGGGAAAATTTTTTTTACCGAAGAGTGCTTATGTCAGTAAATGCACGGTTTCGATATAAAATGTCGTGATTTTTTTTGTTAATGAGACATAAAGAGCCAAAGTAACATTTGCTGTGTGTTCTCACTTCAGTGCCTTTGATGGTTGTTATCAGCTTGCATTGTGCGTAAATCTACAGTACTAATTATTTTCAATAAAACTTGCTGCTGGGCGAGTTGGTTCATACTTGGAAGGAAAAAATATTGATGCGCATACACAAAAAAACAGACACGGACTCAGGAAACACGGACTAGCGCTAGTCCGTGTTTCCCGAGTCCGTGTCTGTTTTTTGTGTATGCGCATCAATATTTTTTCCTTCCAACTAATTATTTTGCTGCAGCGAAATTTCACTCTGGTAGCCTGTCTTCAGCAAAAATGTATTCTCAGATTTATTTGTCTCTAGCGTGTGCGGGGTTGGGCTGCTTCCGCTCTCTAAAGGGCTATGCGTGCACAGCTTGCAGCCTGCAAGAAAGCCTGCAAGAAAGGTGGACGTACCTGTTCAAAATATTAATCGTTTTAGGTTCCTCAAGAAATGCTTGGTCTACCTCATCGCGGCTTACAGATATCGACCGGACATGCATGTTCGATCTCTCGGGGAATCACCTAGATCCATTGCACAATCTGATGCCTCGATATTTTTGATTATTATACTCCATCTCACAATTACCTTGCAGCACTGCCGAAGCTACGAGGAGTAACAGGCAGTGTCCTTGCGCAGCACGTAATGTAGTCCCGGGCTTAACTCTCATTATCAACGAGGTGCAAGTGCTTTAGCTGTGCTTCTCGCATGACGCGTTACGGCGATACGTGGCACGTTAGGCCCTTCACGCATGCACTTCGAAATTTCTGAAATATTGAAGAGATTACCGGCTGGTAACCGTAATAACCACCCTAACCGCGATGACGTACAGCAACATGGCAGCCCCCCATACACCCCAGACCACCCGCTTCGATCCGAATTCGTGCTTTTTACTGGCTCCCTGTCTGGACAGCCAGAAATAAGTGGCATAATCTGTCATCGCTTAGTCTAATCTAACGCTGAGGGCAAATAATCAGGTATCTTCTTTCGCAATTATTTATATCGCTCGTTTGTTTTGGTGCTGCTAGGTCTACTGAGGCGATGCCAAGCCGTAAAAGTGGTTTGATGTTAACTGAGCAGATGTCGCCACAACATTAGCATCCGTGATGCGTTGACGATGCGAAACACCCTGAATGTCTATATTGTTTTCTGTGCCAATGATTTGCTGTTCCACTCAAGAATGGTACATGATTGCTGCTGAAAGGGCGTCGACCATGCTGACAAAAAGAACTCGGTGAAAACGCCAATATGAACGCTGTTATAAAAAGAACCGCGTTTCTCACAAACGCCAGCGAACACGCCCTGCACGAGTGGGTTTCTGAACATAAAGAAACGGCGAGGTGGCGTTCCCGCAGCGGTTTTTTGCATTTTGTACTAAGTAGACGGAGTAAGTATCGACAAGGTAGGCGAGCCTACGCCAAAGAGACGACGAGCAGACGACGCGACGCGGATGAACACGTCTCGAGGGGGCTTTCGCCTTTCCTATTGGCTAACAAGCCCTGCAGTTTCCACAGTGCTGCAAGGTACTTCTGAGATTGACTATAGAATAGAAGAAAGATCAAGTGGCTTGACGCCGAAGATCAAGTACGAGGCTTGCTAGACCATACGGTACGGGCCGCGGTACTTCGAAAGAGGTTTCGTTGGCCAACCGGGGCTAGCTCAAGGAATCCAGCGCCACACAAGTCGGTCACGGGCATACGACGCTAAAAGGCTTCGAGACATCTCGTTGGTGTATTTGACGCTGCTTGCCTACAGTGGCGTTAGATCTGGCTCCCTGGCGACCCTCTTCAGCGAATTAGTAGCTTGGGAACTGCCGTCGACTCACTCACATATGCGTGGCAAGGAGTTATTGCGCATAACGTGCAGGAGGGCTCGAGTCCTTGTAGGTAGAAGACAGGAGAGAGTCCAGTAGTGGTCTGCGTAGCAGTGTTTTGTGCGTACGTCACGAAGAGAATGACACGGGTCCAGTCTTAGTAACCGGAAGTGACGTACATTGTCAGAATATCACCTGATGTTCGATTAAATGTTTCTGTTAAACCATTCGTTTTATGATTGTAAGATGTGGTGGTGTGGTGAAAGACCTTGCATTCCTCTAGAATTGCTTGACGACGACCGACAGAAATACACGTCCTTCGGACGATGCGCGGCTCACGTAGTGCGCCGCGCTGTAGAATGACGTGGTGTGAAATGAGAGGCAACATTGCTAGCCGATGCAGATGTCAATGGTGAAGTCTCTGCTTAGCGCGTAATCGATGGCAAAAATCGTCTATCAGTTGGTAGCAGGAGTGATGGAAAGAAGTCCATACAAATCAACGCCGGCGTAGTCCAAGGGGCGGAGAAGGCAAGTGAGTGGTTGTTACGGAGCAGGGAAATGGTAAGGGGGGATTCGTGCGGCTCTGCTCGATGCAACAAATGTAGCGGTAGAAGAAGCGGTAAATTCTGCGTTGATAGCAGCAGAGCTGGAGGAATTTGCAAGTCTTCAACTATTCGGCATGCGCACACTGTGAGTCAGCGTTGAAGGTGGCGCATATGTCAACGTAGATGGTGCGGAATAAGAGCCACTTGCGTCCATCATAGAGGTAGTTGGGATAGTAGATCAACTGTCGCGAAGAATGAAATGGTGTGTTTGATGGCTTATTTCTCAGAGATGGTAGGTGACGTTGCTTCACGCAACAAGTCCATAAGGGAAGCAATGCAGGGGTTTTTGCGCCGCTGCACAGGCATGTCGGTGACGGCTACAGCGGGAACGCGTCGTAGATGGACAAGAAGACCGCCGCTAGAATGTGTATTGATTGGCGGATACAGGGGTGGGAGGAGGGGTTACGGGGTTCAACCGTACTTTATGTATGCTCGTGCGTGCTTTGGTAGGTGCATGGTGGGCATAAGCAACAACTAACTCGTGAAATCCGCGTTTACGCTGGGCAAGCACAACGCCGAAGACAACGCCGCTAGTGTCCCTGTGAATTTCATCTTGGGTGCTCTCAGCTTTTCTGTCATAATAAACTTCTCTCCCTCTCTCTCTCATAAGGGGTGAGCAAATCAAAATGTCGCAAAATCGGAGGTGACGTAATTATGCATCGGAGTTTGCTGGATGCATCGCCGCATGTGACTTCGCTCAAAGGTCGCGGCTGCATCGGAGGTCGCTCAAAGCAGCTATAATTTTGGGCAAGCTGCGAATGATATGAAACGTCTAAAATAAAATCAAATGCATAGAAATGTGTGAAGGTATTTCATTGTCCGTTTATGAAAAGCAGCAACAGCACGAAGTATACTTGGAATCCGGAAGGACGCCATCTCAGAAGAAGACGGCTCAGAATAAGCAGCTTTCGTCTGCCAAATTAACACTAGAGCTGAGGCTACAGTGACGACAGCTTCGACCTGTTGTAGATGGGTCTAAAAGTCGTCTGAAAAGATCACAGTACCATCCAGGTAGCAGAGATGCGTCTACCTCTTGAAGCCGCGAAGGATGTCGATCATGCGTTCAAATGTTGCAAGAGCGTTGCACAGCGCGAATCGCGTCAGTGAATTCATATAAAGTCGGGTCTGACGAAGGCTCGTTTGCAGTGGTCAAGTTCAGCCATCGGGACTACCAGTAGCCGGAGCGCAGGTTGAAC
This sequence comes from Rhipicephalus appendiculatus, assembly GCA_030522465.1. Taxonomy (NCBI): domain Eukaryota; kingdom Metazoa; phylum Arthropoda; class Arachnida; order Ixodida; family Ixodidae; genus Rhipicephalus; species Rhipicephalus appendiculatus. The sequence goes on from JALIZH010011561.1 coordinate 48,389, forward strand.
GAACAGAAAAAAGGTTCCACGCATCTGCACGATGTGAATCATGACGAGTGGGCGAAGCTCTGGGTATCGTATCGGTGAGTAACCGTACGTTACGCGAGCGTTGCCCCATATAATCTAAATTGAGTGACATAAAGTGTACATAGAAATGTAAATTTATTTCGCCTTCCGGTCGTCTCAAAATGTCGCAAGATTGTAGGCGACGTAAGAATACATCGGAGTTTTCTCACATGTAACTTCACTCAAAGGTCGCGGCCGCTGCGGAGGTCAGTGAAATACGCTATAAATGCGGGGAGCTGCGAATGAAACGCGTAAAATAAAATCGAAGGCATAGAAAGCTGCGAAGGTATTTCGTTGTCAGCTTAGGAAACGTAGCAGCAGCACGAAGTGTCGTGGGATCCGGAAGGACGCCATCTCGGAAGAAGACGGCACAGAATAAGCAGCTTTCGTATACGCCAAAGCAACATTTCTTTAAGTTTACCTCAATGTCATTAGAGCTGAGACTAGTGACGACAGCTTCGAGCTTTTGTAGATGGGTCTCAAAGCCTCTGAAAAGATCAGAGTACCATCCAGGTAGTAGAGCTAGATTCGTCTGCCACTAGAAGCCGCGAAGGATGCCGATCATGCGTTCAAATGTTGCAAGCGCGTTGCACGGCCCGAATCGCGCCACCATAAATTCATATAAACCATCGGATCTAACGAAGGCTGGTTTGCGGTGGTGAAGTTCAGCCATCGGGGCTGCAAGCAGCCGGAGTGCAGGTCCAACGAATAGAGAAAAAAGAAAAAAAAATTTGCTCCATGCCGGCAGTCGCGGCATTGTGTATTAGTGGCTAGGGATAGATGTCCTTACGTGTGATCTTGTTCAGCAAGCTATAGTCTACGCGAAAACTAAGTAATTGAGCCGTATTTTTTTTTTTTGTTACAATATCGACCGGTGAGACCCATCGGCTGTTCGAGGTCTGTATGACGCCGTGTTGAGCAGTGTCAATAGTGCGATGTTGCGACGCACTGTGGCTGGCACACGATATGCGCACTTAGGCTAAGGATCATGAAGATCAGTGTCGAAGAAATACATCGTGTTAGACTTATTTTGGGCTTCAATACATGACAGGACGTTTTGTTAGGAATATAATTCGGATGGCAGCGCCTTTCTCTGTAATGTTCGGGAATTAGCAAATATCTCGAAACTAGTGGCATCATACGAATTAGTTCCAGGTCGCCTTGCGAACTCCACGGCTAAGTATTGCGAATGGAAATGTGGGCGATAATTCAATTCAGATCAAAATTAGTAAATTTTCGTTAAATAGTGGACTCTGCCTTTCAGTTTTTTTTGTGGAGTAATTTCCACCTCTTCTCGTCGACCAGCTGACGAGCTAGAATAGTACAATATCCAACAGCCAACCTTTAAAATTTTTTTGAAAGTGTTCGCTGAAACATCGGTATTCTTCCTATTGTTGTACACATATGTACCCTACTCCCCTCTAGAATGCCCAAGCGATTTAGTGCATTTGAGATAAATAAATAAATAAATAAATAAATAAATAAATAAATAAATAAATAAATAAATAAATAAATAAATAAAATCTAAGCACGTGTTACACTCACTAAAAACGCTAAGGCGAAACCTGGTTGGCCTCTTGACACACTTTTTGTTGCTGTAACAATATATATATATATATATATATATATATATATATATATATATATATATATATATATATATATATATATATATATATATATATATATGCGACCGTGTACGAATCGTGAAATGATACTTTCGCATTCACGTTGCACAAGTGTGTCATCATCATCATCATCACCAGCAACATGAGTACGCTAATTGTAGGGTACATGCCCCTCCCATGTTTCTCCCCATATACTTCGCTAAGGCGAAACCTGATTGGCCTCTTGTCCCACTTTTGGCGTTGTAAAAATACATTTTATATATATATATATATATATATATATAGTTGGTTAGGTTTCATAGTGCAGTATATGGGGCAGCGCGAGTACGAATACAAGGACGAGAAAACACAGGACATGCGCTGTCTGTGTCCTGTCAGTGCGTGTCCTGTCTTTTCTCGTCCTTGTACTCGTGCTAGAGACTGTGTACGAATCGTGAAATGATACTTTCGCATTCACGATTCACAAGTGTGTGATCATCATCATGACTACGCAACATGACTACGCTAATTGTACGGTATATGCCACTCCCATGTTTCTCCAATCAACCCGGTCCTGTGCAGGCGGCGCCCACGTTAGCCCCGGAAGCTTCTGAATCTCATCTGCCCATTTAACTTTATGCCTCCCGTTCGCGCTCTTGCCTTCTGTTGGAATCCCCGATGTTACTTTCAATTGCCACAAGTTATCTTGTCTTCTCGCTGCATTCCCTTGACAGATAGTTAGGATTAGGATTAGGATGATGTAGGTTGCCGGCGGATCTAGCCTTCCAATTGAGAGATAGTGGTAAACTACCATTCCCTTTTCTTTGAGAGATAGTGGTAAACTGCCAATCATTATCTCAGAATACGTGCCAAATGCACACTACAACATTCTTATACTTTTGGTTACTTCATTCTCATGGTTCGTATCTGCGGTCAATACCTTCCAAACAGACGTATTCCTTTACCACTTCCAGTGTTTTGATAGGCATCGCAAACCGCTCTTCTCTTCGGAGACTGCTGAACATTGCATCATTTTTCTGCACATTAATTTTCTGACCCACCGCTCTGCTTTCCCTGTCTAATTCAGTAATTGTGATTTGCAATAGTTTTCCCGAGTTACTAAACATGGCAATATCACAAGCGAATCGCACGTTACTAAGCTACTCTCCTTTAACTGCTATCGCATGCTGTCCGCAGTCCAACGCTCTGAAAACCTCCTGTTAACACGCGGTGAATAGCATTGGAGAGATGGTAGCTCCCTGCCTTAGACTCTTTATTATAATTTTATTCCATGCTTTTTTTTTTACATGGGGGACAATGGTGGCTGTGGACACACTGTAGATATGCCGCCGCGACGGCATAGCGGCTATGGAGGTCGGCTGCTGACCTGAAAGGCGCAGGTTAGATCCCGGCCGCGGTGGTCGCATTTCGATGGAGGCGAAATGGTAGAGGACGGCATGTACTGTGCGATGTCAAAGCACCTTAAAGAACGCCAAATGATCAAAATTTCCGGAGTTCTCCTATACCGCGGGTCTCATTATCATATCGTGGTCTTGTCACGTAAAACCCCAAATATTACTATTATTATTATTATTGATTTTCGTTAATTAAACAAATCATACCGGAGGGCGTCCGAATGATGATATTTAGGTAGTGTTTTTGGAACCGGTGACCGGCAAATCTGTAGCGCTAGCACACGTGCGTCATCATGTGTGCTATGCGCCGATTTGTGTGTACCGCGAGCCAAGACCTTCCAGGACGATTACTTTGTACTTTAATAGTCATAATAATTGTTGGGGTCTAACGTCCCAAAACGACCATATGATGAGAGACTCCGCAGTGGAAGGCTGTCAAAATTTCGACCACCGGGGGTTCTTTAATGTGCACCTAAATCTAAGCACACGGGCCTCAAGCATTTTCGCCTCCATCGAAAATGCGCCGCCGCGGCCGTACTTTGTAGTTTGAAGCACACGTTTGGTAGCACCATGTTAGTTCGCGGAGGCTGCATTTCGATGGACGCAATATGCAAGAAGCCCATGTGCTCAGATTTAGATGCACGTTAAAGAACCCCACGTGGTCTAACTATCGGGGGGCCCTCCAGGGGCGTAGCCAGAAATTTTTTTCGGGGGGGGGGGGCACCCCCTTAATTTCGGGAGGGGCACCTCCTTGAAATGGTCATTTTTCGCTCTGTATGCCATGGCGAAAAAAAATTGGGGGGGGGGGGGGGGGGCACGTGCCCGGTGTGCCACCCCTTGGCTACGCCACTGGGGTCCTCCACTATGGCATCTCTCACATTCATATAGCGTTCTTTGGACGCAAAACCCCAACAGTTATTATAAGAAGTATAACCGCTTTCTGTGCATCCAGAGAAGCCTAAGCAGTAGAAAAAAGCTCGGAAAACACGGGGACGAAAAGTAAGCAGACGCTACAAGCTAGGTAACCTAGAACTAAACATTGCGAAATGCTATCATTCGACTGTCGAGTCATTAAATGTGCGCCAACTACTTCAAGATCTGCCATCGGCCGAGCCTTTCAACATGGTAAAAAATTTGCGCAGCTTGCGCTGAGTCGCGTAAGGCTGGGGCAGAGCAGAGCTGGTCGGCACTCGCCTGGTCCTGGCTTGACTAGGCACACGTTCATTCACACGTCCATGCACGAAGTGTTCACGCCATCACTTTGCGATTCACGAGTATCGGATAGGTATCGATCGGGTTTCATTGGGAATCACTTGACAATCACAGCACCAAGTACCTTACTTACCTTAATTAGATAAATTGGCCTAACTTGCAAATTTGTCGCTTGATCTCAATTAGCTTCCATCCCATGTCAAGGTAAGCTTAATTAGCTAATTAGTCGAGCTACCGCTAGTTATATATTAAGTCTTAATTAGTATTAGACTAAGCTCGGCGCATGTTACATAGTTCGGCATTACTAGGCACACGAGAATCTCAGCTCGGCTAAATTAGGGCTATTTGAGGTGTGATTTCAATAGCTTAGTTATGCGTAGTTAATTAGGTTTTACAATGCTCAACATGGCTTAATAAGGCTTTTCTATGGTTACACTGGTTTAACTAGGCACAGCTGTTCTTAATTTTGCTTGACGTGGCCGCCCCGGCAGGATCATGGTTTCCTCTCTACATCGCGAACTGGACAAACGGCGGGCATAACATACTAGGTGTAAAAAAATGCGAAGGGAATAAATGAGTACGTTTGGCTGCCCTTCCGAATTCCCGGTGCAGTCGGGCACCGTTTTCTTTTTCCGATGCGTAAAACGAGTCGTTGCCATAGGATCGGGGGAGTGACTAGCCATTTTAACGTTGCAGCTCGCCGGTCTTATCTTTGTCGCCGTTAGCAACGAACGCGGCAGGCCACGCCAAGTCGTGAAGCTGTGTGTTCTGAAATTTTTTCTTTTGTTTCTTTCCTTTTCTTTCTTGCCTTGACGCAACTCTTGACTTCGCGCGAGATTCAAAAGATAAAGGTCATGCGGCACGTGGTGGAAGACACGCGAACTAAACGCCGATGTCCGTGAAAGCTGGATCTGAGGAGTACAGAAACGATTTTGAGACATCGTAAAAGGGACGCTTTTCGTTCCCTTGGTATGCACTGTCATCGCTCTCCACGCACCGGAGTGAGACAACACATGTAAAAAAAAAAAGTAAGGCAGCTTCACCCTAGTGGTGCCAAGCCTCAAAGAATTGCGGAGCTGGGCAGCCTTCTTTGCTTCTTTTCAGTTTCATGTCTCTTTCTTTCTTCCTTTCTTTCTGTCTCGTTCGCTTTTCCAGTTTGTTGTTTATTTTTCTGTTTATTTCAATTTTCTATTTATTTCTATTTTTCTTCCAATTTCTTTCTTTCTCTCACTTTCTGTGTGTTTGTGTTGTCGTGTTTCCCTATGCTACAGCGGGCTATGCTATATGTGGTTTTACCTGCGTTACGCAAAGCGACGACGAGAGCATACGACACGCCGGCCCCTAAAGTGCTCCACACTTAGAAGAAACGCCAGGCTTGCGCGGAAAGCGCAGCACAGTCACAGCGAAAGCTGGAAGAGCGGCATTTCTAGAGCCCGTCGTAAACCCTCTTGGGGCCAGTATTACAAGTACACTTGCAAGGTACCCACTACTCCATAAGTCTTAGTTTTTGTCAAGTTGGGAAGCATCCACTACGCCATTATTCGTCATTCTGCAGAGAAGCGTGGTACCCTCTACACATATGCAAAGCATTGTGTACACTTTGTTGATGCGGTGGCTGGTGACGAAGAGTTATGGCTGAGACCTTTTAGGGGCGAAGCTCCTAAGGGTGTGGGTCTGTCCGTCCTCTGTAGTAGTTGTAGTAGTGGGTAGATAGCCACGTATAGTGGAATGTACCCGCTTCACGTGATAAAGATGACGATGACGCAGTATAGTGGAATGTACCCACTACACGTGATAACGATGAAGTATAAGCGCGTTCCAGTATAGTGGAATGTACCCACTACACGTGATAACGATGACGATGACGCTGCTGACCATGAAGTATAAGCGCGTTCCAGACCACACATTCTCTTTCTGCCATGGATGAAAACGATCGAGCTTCGCCCACTCATCATTATTCACTTCGTGGATATGGCGTGATTTTTTTAATGGGTTGGAAGCTTTAAACGACCAACTAGTTGCGTAACTCGCATTGTGTGATGTGGGGTCCTTATTTTACTCTCCTATCACACTATGTTACATACGTTAACGCGAGAGAGGGAGAAAGAACTTTATTGAGGTCCCGAGGAAACGGATCATGGGGGCCTTATGAGCTTCTTTGGCTACTAATACAGGTACACTTGCAAAGTACCCACTACGCTATAAATGATCGCAATTTTTATGAAGAAGGGCAACATACAATACGCCATTATTCGTCATTCTGTGGTGAAGTGTGGTACCTGCGATACACCTGTAAGGCATTACGTGCCATTGTCCATGCTGTGGCTGATGACGATGAAGAATTATATGACAATGAAGATGATGATCGAATCTTTGGGTACCGAAACATGCGTCAGTGAGCCATCAATAAAACTATCTCCTGCTGAAATCGATTTCGTGATGGACGTCGTATAGGCGGAGTCAAGTGTACTATTTCTTCCCACGTGCTTTTGTGAACTTTTAATGTAGCGAGAGCTACATTGGCCGTATTCTCGCCGTTTCGCTGTGGCCGGTGGTCACACCGCGAGTAGAGCCGTAGCCTAGCAACTGCCGCAGCTGGCAGTGCCGCTCGCCGCGCCATCTGGCATGACGTCAGACAAGGATCTGGTGAAACTATGCTGCAACAACAGAGGAGGAGCCGGCGTTGCATCGTATATATAGAAGAGACGGCTCGGTGGGATTCGTCGGCAGATATGGAAAGTGAGTCGGAGAGACTGAAAGAAGCCAGGCTTCGTCTTCGGAACGAAACAAAGAGGAGGCAGCGAGCCGAGGAGACGGAGGAAGAACGAGCCGCAAGCCTCGAGAAGCGTAACCATACAGAGAACCAAGCTAAACAATGAGATTAACCGTACACTCTAAAACTTTTCACGCGTAGTAAGCGTGAAACGCGCTCCTCGGCGTCGTAAAATACGTTTTGAGCACCATTTGCTCAAAATATGCGTGGTTTTCCTCCGCCCAAGCGTGACGCCGGTCGAGGAAACGTGCATTTGCTTTATTTTACGCGTGATGGGGGATTTTATGCGTGAGAACCGGAAAACTCACGCTGAGCAAAAGTCCGCGCCGCGGATCGCATTTCTCCTCGTCACGCGTATATATATCCTGATACAATCGCCAAGGCAGCCGTGCAACGTCGCCGTTACGCGCTTCTGATTGGCTGCTGTGACTTGTGCCTCCTTTCATTTATTTTTGTTTTCAACGCGAGGGCTTTGAAAGGTGGCGCTCGCTTCAGTATATACTTTTGGTGGGAAACGGGGTTAGAGCCGTTGGAGCCATTGACTCAGCAGGTACATTGTGCGTCGTCTCTGCCAGGTGTCTGCTTGGCCTTCGAGTGTATACTGTGCGGTGGGCTCGCTTTGTGTGGTTGAGAAAAGTGGTGAAGAAGGAACAGCTTCATGAATAACTTGACTTTGATTGACCTGCGTGGTGTGCAGCGCGGTAGATGCAAGAACACCGAATGCGACTGCCCGGAATCCTCGCGCGACATGGCGCCACTCTCTGCCAACTGCGTACTATGGGCACTGGCCTGCCATTCACGGCCGCTTGGAATACCTGGGTAAGCAAATTAATTTGAAATGTCTTGGCTCATTATATATTTTGCATCTATTTTCCGAACAGTGACGTTCTTGGCGTATTCTGTTGACCTTCCTATTGATCTCCGAACTTCATATTAATGTCAAGCCAAGTTCTCTGCTTACAATACTCACGGATTGAAACGCGACAACTTAGGGCTAAGTAATTCACGTACTTCCGTTTCTAACATCTCGATTTCCTGTCATAGCGGCGTATTTTGACTCGAATGCTTACATCAGATCCAGCATTATCTTTAGATGCCGGATTCTTAGGGACATGACATGGTTACCTTGAGTAATTGCTCATGGAAGTCGTTGTAGTGAAGAAAGTGATGTCGCTTTTCAGTCCGAGAGTACTGTAGCTTCTGTTTCACTCGCGTCGTGTGATCGACGGGGAACGATGACAAGAAGGAAGGAAGGAGAGTTGCTCTCGTTGCCGTGGCTGTGAGCCGTTTCTCCTTCGCCGCCGGGTTTCCAACGGTCTCCGCGTCTGGCGCTCGAAAGCTTTGGCTAGTTTGGCTAGTCGGCGCCAAATCAGCCAAATTTCACGGCTACGTTGCGGTTCGCGGCGGTGGCCGTTTTCGGGCGAGGAGGCGCAACGCCAGTAAAGGGGCCGGCTGGCGCCTCGCGCGGTGGGTGAACAGCGCCTGCTTCCTTCGTGCTCCGCAAAGCGCCTCGAAAATGGCGAAAAATATATTGCATACTGTAAATTCACAAAGTCGATGCGTACATTACTAAGCGTTAAAATTGTGCTACATCCTATAAAACACAACCGCGTTAAGGCCACAATAAAATTGTCTGTTTGTGCTGCACATCTCGACTGAAGTTCGCTTGTTGTATCCGCGTGCGCAACACATGAGTCTATAACTATTATATGGAAGCCGCTATTGCCAAGAGATCGTTCTGGGTACAGACGAGATATTTATGTCGCAATCTAACATTATATGGTAAGATACAATTGCGTCACCTTCAGGAACTTCAGGCTGCTGGGTGAAGTCTCAGTTTTGTGCAGTTATTATGTGTTTTACCGTGAGGAAGCATCAATACTTTACCGTACGGTGCAGTACGTTGAGCCAGTGCTTCTGCGGCGGTAATGTTAGCTGTCGTGGCAGCAAGGATGGAGCTCTGTTGCGGTGATGTCGTGATCTTAGAGCAAACATATACGGAATTACAGAAAGGCTGTTTTTTCTTAGCGGCTCAAGCACAGCAAACGTATTAAAATAGTCAATTCGGACGTGCAACTTTCACTGTAAAAGCACAAAATTGTCGCGAATACAAAAAAGGAAGTGCTTTGTATGGTACTCAGTTGTGTAGTTAATAGCTCATCTTTTGAATGCGGTTTCTGAAATTAGCAGCGAATGCTTTATTGGTACAGCGAAATGCCGTCACTGTGATCCCCGTTTCACGGTTCTTTTTATTTTTACCGCGCCGAGTGCCTGTTCTGTCGATATGTGCATCTAAATACCACAAATTTTTTAATTGAGATTCTCTGGGCGACCGTCCTTGCGATAGGAACCACGTTTTTGTTTTTCTGGAATGTCATTATCTTTTATTTAATACAATTTTTTTAAAATTTATGCTGAAATAGATCGCCGGTGTACACCTTATACTTGACTGTACGACTTCAAAAATCGTTTTTACTGTTCTTGCTGGCCCCCAATGCCCGTATAACTAAACCAACAAAATGCCACGAAGTTTTGCTGATTGTGCGCTGTATTCTGTGTTCGTGAAGTTTAATTCCACGTCTTCTCTTTCAGCTTGCCTTCGAAAGTAAATTGAGATTTTCAAGCACGGTCGAGGAGAATGTCAGACGCCTAAGGAAAATTCTACCTGCAGTGGCAACACTGGCATCCTTAGCGGACCCATCGTACAGAGAGGTCGACGTGTACTTGCGGTCAAGGCTCGCGAAAATGGCCCTAATTTCAGAGGTGAGTGAAATATTTTGTAAGAGCCAAGTTTCAGAGACAATTTAAAACATCTTTATTCTTCTAACACTACTCAGTTTTGAGCCGGGTATGAGGAGATTGAATGCCGCAATCGCAATGTGAGCTTTGCCGACAAAATCATTTTCATGAATTTGTAGTTCTGTACGAAGTGAAATTTTACAGCTGTCCATTCCATGAGGTACCAATTTAATTTCTCTTTTTTTATCTTTGCCAGGTTTCGTCCGAAGACATTGTTGGCCGTGCATTGTGTGGGGTGACGGGAACGAGCTGGCATGCGGCAAAGAGCCCAGCGAAATCCTGAAGCTGGAACCAGACACGTCGCTGGAAAAAAGCACTGGTGCTTTGTTTGCGTGTTTACTACGTAAAGGACCTTGCGTATCCGGCTGCTTTTGTAAGTTGCTTGGCTTCCTTCAAGCAGTCGTGAACTGTGCGGTACCGAAGAAATTCCATGGGCGGAAAAAATGGTTAAGGATTTGTTTACTAAACTACACTTCGTTTCAGTTAAGTACAGAGCACAGTTCGCGTGCCGCTCAAAGCGACATCAAAAGTTCATCTTGTGCCTATTTTATAGTTCCTGTGTGTGTTATTTTCTTGGATTGCTCTTCTATAGAGAGAAGCGTTCTTGTAAGTAAGTGAAAATAAAAAGTTTCACTCAAGTTTAAGATTCTTGTAAATGTTTCGTTCTATTTAACTCTTTATCTTTGATTTAAACTCTCAAGCCTCGGAGCACTCCGCACTAAATCCCTCCCTTAATTTTCTTAATGACCGTGTATATAAACAATCGCGCCGAAAGAATGCAGATCAGCGGCTTAATTGTAGGATTCGCCAGATGCACTTGTGCAAGATGCTTTATGAAAGTTTGTCCTGCACTGGCTTCCATGGCGTTTGGATTTGTGACTAGCGAAGTTTCAGGAACAATCCATAACGCTTTCATTCTGCCAACTCGACTCATTTTTGAACGGTCCACAACGAAGATCTAACGCCCCAATCGCAATGTAAGGCTTTTCGATCAGTGACTGGAGGCCTTCCTAATGCTTAGTTAAGGTGTAAGAGAGGATTTTGATTTACGTGATGCGGGATTCTCTTGTTCTATAAGATGTGTTTCTGACCGTCAGAAAGTGTTTAAAAATGAAGCTGAAAGAAGATAATCTTTGGAGTGCTTTATCTGTTATTGGTTGGCGGCTGCTTGGAGGGTAAATGTACTGGTTGCCCAGGATAAAATAGCTAATTACAAAAATCAAGTTTCAGTTATCATCCCTCACATGTGTTGACTATAGAACATTCCACTGCGACAGCACAACATGAGCTTGCTAGCTGCACCGTAAATACAGAGCGCACTGCCGATCTTGAGCTGTGTGCAGACACCCAACATGTGCCGTCGGGTACAACATGGAAAGGGTAGCCAGTGAATTAATGAAAGATTGTCTCTTATTTCTTGCTTACTGCCCGTACTATAAACCGTATTCCGTAATTATATTCCGGCTAGCAAGCTCATTTCAGGCTGTCGCAGTGTAGCATTCTATAGTTTGGACATGTGCAAGATGGAAGTGAGAGTTGATTTTCGCAATTAGCTAATTAATGCCAGGCATCAGTATATATACCGTCCAAGCCGGCGCCAAGCCCATAGAGCACAATAAATATCTTCTTCGAGCTTTCATTTTAGATGATTTCTAACGGCCGGAAAGACATCTGAAGGAGCAGGAGAATGCCGCATTAAGTAAGTAAAACTCCTCTCTTACACCTTTTCTAAGCGTGAGAAAGGTCGCCAGTCACGGCTAGCAAGCGTGGTTTGCTTAGCGTGAAAGTGCACCACGCTTAGAACAAGCGTACAAAAAAATCGGCTCCACTCACGCTTGGCAAGCGTTATTCAACCAGCAAATCGCGCTTAGGAAGCGTGATTTTTCAGCGTGACAGCACATCACGCTTAGACCAAGCGTGAACCCCCCCCCCCCCCACTCACGCTTGCTACGCGTGAAAAGTTTTAGAGTGTACCTCTCGCTACGCGCACCCAGGCATAACTACGTTAAGCCACAGCCATTTCTTTATATCGACTACGCGTGAATAATAAAACCAGTTGAAGTTTGCGCTTGTTCTATTAAACTGTGTGCTAGGTTCTTTGTAGTCTGTACTTCGTAGCGCCTCCCTACGGCGAGTGCACCGCCACGCCGCCATGAACCAACTAGACCCTTTCGCCGCATTATGTGTAATAGATACATATATACTCCAGGCTTCATTTGAATGAACAGAACACGCCTGAAAAATATACTTCGACGTACATTGCCAGAAATGTTCGAAAGAAATATATCATAGTCTCTCGAGCAGAAAAATGCAACATTTGGTGTCCCACATGGGAAAAACAACATCGAAAAGCCCTGACGGCACGTTTTCTGACGATGGAAGCGCGGCCATCTTAGTGGGCAACATTTCTTTGTTGATCCCGTTGCCTCACCCAAAGCAGATGGGCGCGAGCTTCGAACGATCGACTCGGACTCATTAAAACGATCGGCACAAAACTTCTCTAAATATTTTAAAGCAGCACAGGAGCCACCGCGTCTTGACGTGACCTGTTGAAGAAGGCGACGAAGATGCTTGCTGTTGCAGCATAAGAGCCTGCACACGTTGCTCCCTGCCACTCCCGCTCAAAATTCACAGAACACAAAACATTATTCGCACGCTTGCCCACTACACTGCAACACAGCTAGGGTTGCGAACGAAAAAAGTGCTGCGCGAAGAGCACGAAACCAAATCTTCATTTTTAAGGTAGTGTGGTTCACCAAAAGCGTCTCGGGCCCATATGCTATAAAGGCGCATGGGTACAACCCAGCCATCCCAGCAATCATTAGCGAAATTACGACGTGTTTCCTGCCACAATTTTCCGAATTCAGGGGTATTGGCTAGGGCTTCCCCTAACTTCATTTCCCAGCGGTCTCCCAAGAGTATTATCCCCAGTTATACCTTAATATCCAAGCACACTTACATACTATCGTATAATTGCTGAATCCTAGATCATCTTGCATTTGTAAGAAAACATAGTAACGCGCTTAACGTTTTGTAAACTATATATATAGTTAGCGACGACAACTTTGCTAAAAACGACAGTAGTTGCTTGCCGTTCAGAAGCAATAGATTATATCAGAAACGATGCAAAACTCTTATAAGCCAATTAACTGCACACTCAAAAGATATCTGGCGCAAAAGCAGACATAGCCGTCTTTTTTTCAGGCCTTAATCATGGTCATGCTTTACTTGTAACTTGAGGGAACAGTTAGATGTGGTAAGTTCGATGGCTCAACTTTTTTCATTTACTAAATTTCTCCCTTTATTTATGGCTTCAACGTAGTTATTCTGTTGCCAGGTGCTAGCGAACCAATCCCCTCGCCAAATTCTCGCGAAAAAGGTCATGTGATAGTCATAGAATTAGAAAGAATATCTTGTCTCTTATAGTACGGCTACCTATTGCGGCTGACATTGCAATTTGATGCTTCCTCAACTATTCTAATGGTGTTGAAAACCTACTTCCTTTGTTGTCACAGCTTAGCTACCTCACTTCTTGCTTCATCCTGTCCTCATTCGTTTAGTGCTGACTCGAGGGGCCAATCCAAAGCATTTGTGTCAATGGCGCCTTCTACGTTTGGCGCAGTTATTCTCACCGTCTACAGAGATGGTGCAGTAGAAAGACAAAGCTCGTAGAACAGCGTTAGATATCCAGACATAGACACACGACAAACGAAAGAGACAAGACAACGTACGCACTCTATAGTTCACGCGTCCGCATGCCTAGCTTTAAGTACGTTTAATTACTGTCAATTAAAATTCCAGTCTGTCGTTACTGAGGCAGAAAAAAAAGTACCTCGTTTTATTCGCACAGACCGCTTGTACGCTTTGGCAGAGCACCGTAAAACACGAATGCTAACAGGAAACTATAGATGCCCACAGATGAATGGTTAGCAGTAACCTCGAGAGTAATTTCCGCGCGAGAATTCCTTAATGCGTATTTCCATTTTCCACCCGAAATAAATACAAAAATCAGACACGTTGGCTAAAGGGAATAGCTGTAGGAGCACACCCTGGTGGAAGCATTTACACGAATCTTCCAGCGCAAGGGAAGCCTGTTGTGCAGCTGATACAGAGGGAACAAAAATTTGTTAAGCCCCTGGTGTCCAGCGTTCAGTGCTTCCCCACCTGCTGTATAACCTGTAGCAGATGCGCTTTGCATTTTAATTTATATTTTATATGCATTTTAACTATATTTGTAACGCCCTGAAAGCGAGCATTCAAGCTTAGTGAAGCGATGAAATTTGGCATCACTGTTCGCCCCTCATCACAAGCAGAGAATACTGATCACAAGGAAGGCACTATTTTTTGATGACGTCTTTCACATCGTCGATTTCCCGGTCTCCGATGATTGTGTAGTCTTCCTCGTCGTCGGATTCGGAGTCTTTGGCAGTGAGGGTTGAGACCGACGATGTTGGAGACTGGACCATATCGTCTTCAGGCTCCTGGAAGAAGCAGACGCGAGCAGTCGGGGTTAGAAACAAATAAAGGTAAGAAAAATAAAAGGTTGACTGTAGCTTTATACGCCAAAACAACGAAAAAATTGCGAGCGACGCTGCAACGGGGTACTTGAATTTATCTTAACTACCTGGGGTTTCTTAACGTACTCTTGAATGTGCGTACACGACCGTTCTCGCATTCCACCCAATCGAAATTCGGCCATTGTGACCTGGAGCGCTGCAGCTCAATAACAGATTATTTAGTGCTGTTTGTAACATTCCGCCCTTCCCCATCACGGCGATGTTAAAGGAAACGAAGTGCCTTTGTAAGAAACCAACATGCAGTCGCGGTTAATCAGGAATTACAAGAGATTATACATGTTAGAACTCACTCTATAAACATCGTACAGAGGATATTAGACTTGCAGAAGCGCCGAAATTCGTGAAAACAGTTCAAATGAATTCTTTTGACCACCGATATCCGTGCGCGACAGTTTAATATATAAAGGAAGTCTGGATTTATCTTGATGCTACAACCTCCGGCGTAAATATTTTATGCACTGCATTGTTTACTGTAGTCTCCAGCCATGAGTGAACTGGAAATTGTAAAGTTCCGCGCGTTATGGGCATGTGTGAAGCATTGACGAGGCTGACATGTTGACGGGCGAAAGACTGGCGAGTGCGTTTGCTTATAAAGCTACACTAACAGCAAAGAGGAAAAGTAAAGGGAAGGGACACGGCTCGTGTCGAGTAGAAATGATGACGTGAACTGCACTATCATAGCACGATACAGAAATGACTGTGTCGCAATATTACTTTTATATCTTTTTTATTGGGATCGCAATTACGTGAGCTGTCGAGCCACGTTTGCGCCATCTTCGAAGGAGTGTCAGTAAAGTTTGAACTTCAGTGCTATCGCGTTATCGATGAGGCATCGGCGGTCTCGCGTAAATGATTAGGAAATCTTCGGAGAACCAAAGAGCGTTTTCCATGAGCTGTCATTGCTAGTCACGCAGATTACTTCCGTGACAAGCATAGGCGTGCGCAGAGTTCCCCTTCAGGGGGGGGGCGAAGGTTCGTCGCAGCGCCCCCCCCCTCACTATTAAGTCAATGTATGGGGCACACTTTGCGCCCCCCCCCTCCCTATAAAATCAATGTATGAGGCAGACTTTGCGCCCCCCCTTCTTAGGTGACTAGGGGGGGCGGCCGCCCCCTCTGCCCCCCCCTCGTGCGCACGCCTATGGTGACAAGTAATGACGAGCAATGTTCTTAAACCTTGGATTCGTGCACTTCCTGGCTTGTTTGGTTTTTATCTTGTTTCTCAGTTGGGTTTAGTATTTATATTTGTAATGACTTTCTGTCTTTCTTTTATTGACATTGCTTTGCATGTGGCGATCATACTTCAGTTTTTAAGTTTTAAACTGCCTTACCATCATTCCTTGGTTTTAGGAGCTTGCTACTTAAGCTCGCGCCTTGTCCGGCGGCGTTGGCGTGTACACTTCTCCGCTTAAGGCATGCTCAAGGCGCCGGCTTTCCGGTGATTTCAAGAATGCTCACTAGATGGCGGCGCCGCTAAAGGCGAAGCACACCACTCTCGACACATGCGCTTCCTTTCTCTTCGCCGGGAGCTGACGCCATGGCTGACACAGTGAACACTCTTCGTTACCGCTCGGCCGCATGAACACCGAGGAAGCCAAGAAAGCAGCGCGGCGGGCTCGCCGCCCGAGCGCCGCATGTAATGTGTATATCACAACGTTGTCACGTCCGTATATGATGGTCGGAGATGTGTACGGAGGATTCGCGGGCTACCCGATCATCTCCGAGCAAGCTTCTCTAACATCATTCACTTTCTGGATATGGCGGTGATTTTCGTTTCGTCAAGTTCTTGCCACGTAGCATTATCATCGCAAGATTTTATGTAATCACCATTTTGTTGCTCTGAGGACTGCTATAAAAAAGCCTTGCTTTGGGATCGACAAAACAGTTGCAAGAACGCAAACCGGGAGAGAGCGATAGCGTTTCGTGACGTGCACTGGCGCGAATTCTTTTCTCTTTACCATTCGAGGTCAGCTATTCGAGCTTTCTCGGCTGGGGCTGTTTGTGAAGAGGTTGCTAGGGCACTTGAGGGTAAGGTGCTTACTCATCACGTCATTACGTGGTTCCCGGCGCACGAGGGCGTCGAAGTAGGGGGGCTGGCCAACGTTAATGAGTTGGCCATGCCCGGGCGCGAGGTCTTGCCGGCCGCGCCGGGCACTGGGAAGCCGGTGTGCCGGGTAGGACCGGCGACGGGCTTGGTCCGGCCTTTTCGGAGGCCAACCCATCCCACTTCAAGACATTCTCTCTACCTTCAACGAGATCACTAGCCACTACCAGATGAGTCGCAGGGCTTTCCCCTTGCCACATCGAAGTCTCGCGAGGCCCCAGGCCGTGACTCTTAGGCTCCTGCAGACGAAGTCCTATCCCACACTCTCCGTCTTCAGCAGGTACACGGAGGTCTCCCCTCTATGTTCCGACTGTGGGGCGGTTAGCGATTTTAGGCACATGCTCTGGGAGTGCCCCTCTTTACAGCACCACACGGACCACGGATTGACGGAGGAAGAATTCCGTTCCTTTCTCAAGAGCCACAACTGGTTTGACCAACTCCGGGCTGTCCAGAAGGCCCACGATGCGGCGGTGAGGCTTGGCCTTCCTGTCCCAACGTGGGAGCGGCCCGCAGTCTTGCCCCTATAAAACGGGGTGAAGATTCTTCTGGACCCGAATAAATGTTACTATCTATCTATCTCTACCATACGTCCCTGTGCAGGCTCCAGCGCACTCGCCGCGACAAAAGAAGAGAGGACGCGCCTCAAGCGTACGACAAATCCCTCCAACTCTGCTGGTTCTTGATGGATTGGATAAAATAAGTGTTGGGGCTTTACGTCCCAAAGCCACTGTATGATTATGCGAGACGCCTTAGTGGAGGACTCCGGAAATTTGGACCACCCGAGGTTTTTGTACGCAGACCGAAATCTAAGCGCATAGTCATCCAAGGCAGAAGCTCAGGGGCAGATGAAAGCTTCATGAGATGAAAAAATTCTTGAACACGAGGTGTCGCCGGAGCCAAGATTTGGACCATAGGCGTGCGCAGGGTGCCCCTTCAGGGGGGCGGGGGGTGAAGGTTCATCGCAGTGCCCGGCCTCCCTATTAAGTCACAGTACGGGGCAGAATTTGCGCCACCTCCCTTCCCCCCTCCTCTTAGGTTACTAGGATGAAAGGCGCTCCCCTGTCCCCATTCCCCTCCTCCCGTTCGTACGCCTATGGTTTGGACAACCGATGTTTTTTTCAAGGCTGCAGCTGCCAGTGCCTACCTTATGTATGTGCATGTTTTGTACCCTCTCCCCTGCCCAAACAAAGGAACAGGAAAGGGCATGTGTGAAAGGGGGGTTGGGTTTGGTTCAGAAAAAGAGCATTGCGGAATAGTGGAAAAACACAGGGACACAGGTGAGGGAGCGCCTGCATCGCATCTGTTGCCTTTAACCCTGTCTTTTTTACCATACCAACTACAATTAAACCTCGGTAATACGAACCTCACGGGTCCACCAAAAATATTCGTATCAGCCGAAATTCGTATCACGAGAAAGAATGAAAAATTAGCATGCGATAAAAGAAAACTGGCGTACATTTTCATTTATTGTCTTTGAGGGCTGCAGCGACGTCCGGAAGAACTCTGAATGATTGTCAGTTAAGTTTTCAGATGTCGGCAATCATAGCAGCACTCGTTAATATACGGACCGTACGCGCGTGTTTAATTAATGAACCGGGTGCGTTGTGACCCGCGACAGCAGCAGCCCCTTCCAAACTTTACATTGCTTTTTCGCATGACACCGGAACACTGCGGCGGATGTAACGGAAGTGCTTTGACGCGATAGATCAAGGCCACAAAATTTCAGAATCACAGTCCTATGTTATGATTTTGTTATCGCGGATGTGTTGGGGATGTTTTTTGGGAGATCTACGGCCGTGCCCGCACAAGTGTGACCTCAACAGTCGCACATGTTGACGTTGTGAGGCCTCACTCCTTCGCCAAGACTGTCCTCGCCTCGTCCACCTTTCATAGGATGTCTGATGCACAAGGCAGGCACGTGTAAACACAGTACAACGGCAGCAGCCCGCGTCAACGCGTTAGAAGAAAAAGCATGGCGCAAATGCCCTCTGTCATAGAGTTTCATAGTATAACACCTAGAGTGGAATCTGGCGCTAGTGTCTATGGGGGGCTCCTTCAGCGGCGCGTTCTACCAGCATGGGAATGATGGGAAGTACAGGCTTCGGATCTGCTTCGCATGAATTACGTTCTCGAGATTCGCGACGCTTGTTTGCAGAGTGTAAAACAAAGTGATATGAAGTTATTTCCAATTGAAACTTGCTTCATTTTTTTTATACTTAAAACTTAATGCAAAACGTTTTCGTGACCGTGAGATGGAAGTGATAGCTGGACAAATTTAACTGCCAGGGTATGCATTGCTGTGCCATTCTGTTCCAAGTTTGGCCAAAATATAATGAATTATTTTTTATGACACTTGAAGACAAACACCTTGTTTTCCCCTCGAAGGTACGTAATATCTATTGATGGAAATAACAGTACATTATTGAGTGAGAAACACTTAACGTATAGTCTGCTGCGATGCCAGGAGCGTCTGTCCAAGTGGCCTGCCCCCAACGCATCTGTCATTTTGTTAAGACGACGAGTCTGAGGAGCGAGACGGTGCGTCTACTAAGTTCGCCGTCGTTTTGCAGTCGATATGAACGAGTTTTGGCAAGACGCGTTTGTAAGAAGGCGTGGACTCTGTGCGATATCCTGCACTGGCATGGGACGCTACATCTGTGTGCAGCGGTGAGTGCACGACGCGTCGCTAAAACAGTCAAATGCAACATGTAAAGCTGCGATGTCGCAGCAGACAAAGAGACCTAGCGGTCTTCAGCCTCTTTGAACAACAAAGACACTGCTTGAGTGATTTGCACCGCACCCCACTAGCCAAGCTGCGCGAAGAACGAAACTGAAACAGTAGAAAAAATCCGTAGACAGTTCGCTAGCTAGCGCTATCCAATCCGAAGCCTGTACTTCCCATCATTCCCATGGTGGTACAATGATCGCAGCGACAGATTCCCCTCTAGGTATTATTGTAAGAAACTCTATGCCATCTGTAATCTAAACGAGAAAGCACACGGAGGCACATTAGACCCTCAGAGATTTGCGCGCACAATCTCGGAGGCCGTGAGGCGTCTCTGAAGGTTTATTCTGACCGTACGAAAAGAAAAATGTCTTTCGTACACCGTGATTCTGACGATTTGGCGGTGCGGCGCGCATGCCCGCGCTCGCACGTGCATGGCGCGTCTTCCGCGACAGCGCGGACACCGCCTCTTCGTACCTGGGCGGTAGAGTACGTTCGTATCAAACGTCGCGGGGTGCAAATCGGTTAGCAACAACCGCAATATAGAAGTATTAAAAACATCAGAGTGACGTGACCGGTTCGCAGTGACGCTCAATGACAAGTAGTGTGTGATAATGAAATTATGGAGAGATGGCATCGGCACGAATGCCTCGCCAACAGCCCTTGTTGTGAATGGTCGTGAGGCAGGTGCTATTCCTGATGTAGACATCGCAGCAGCAACCTATATTCAGAGGTCGTGCTACGGGTGGCCTGAAAATATGACATCAACTATTTACATCCTTTAAAAACGCGAACAATGATTCGTATTTGAAAAGCGGTTCCCTACGTATGAAGATCGGTGGATGCAATGGTATTTGCTGTCGGTAGGGTAACGAAAAGTGTTTTTTTTTCTGATCGCGTGTAACTCGCTGCACTACAGGCGTTGGTTAAGTATCTACCATATCGATGGATTCAAGAAACCCGTTTAAAACGTTTATACCTGTTGGCTGGCGTTTTTTTAGACTTGTGAATAAAATATTACTCCTTACATTTTCACTCCTTCGGGGGCCGGAAGTTTGACTGAAGTATGTAAAGACTGAGGTCATCGAAGTTGGGACACGGCACATTAAAATTCTGTGCCAACGCTTTCGGTTATTTGTTATAACCGAAAGCGTTGAAGTTATAACCGAATGTGCGTTAAAGTCACCAATCACAACGTGTGGGCTTTCTGCGGTTTTCGGCACGGCCCTCAGGTAGGAGCACCTCCTGTTACAGAGAATATACGCGTTGCATGCTTGATAGTCAGGCTCACGTAATCATTGCTAGCATGCGACACAATGTCGTGTCTCAAGTACAGCCGTCAGCGCGCTTAACTAGAACGCTGCGCCGCGTGGCCTCGACCCGTTTCGACTGACGTCAGCACCGCCAGCGTTTGACATGGTATGTTTGCTGCAGCTAACGATAGATGGTGCGCGGTTCGATTTCACTAGTCAACTTCTGTTACACTAGTAAATATCTGAATTGGACACGGAAAGCAGAAGCGTAGGTCTGGAAATTAATATGCATAAAATGCTGCAGACCCGGTGGTCATGGGTTGGATCCCGGCCGCGGTGGTCACATTTAGATGGAGGCGAAATGGTAGAGGCCCGTGTACTGTGCGATGTCAGTGCACGTTAAAGAACACCAGATGGTCGAAATTTCCGGAGCCCTCCGCTACGACATCTCTCCTAATCATATCGTGGTTTTGGAACGTAAAACCCCACATATTATTATTAATCTGCATAAAACTGAAGTAATGCGCAACAGTCTCGGGAGAGAATAGCGCTTTAAGATAGGTTGTGAAACACTGCAGTTGTAAAGGAATACGTCTACTTAGGGGAGGTAGTAACCGCGGAGCCGTACCATGAGAGTGAAATAACTGGAAGAATACGAAGGAGATGGAGCACATTCGGCAAGCATTCTCAGATCATGAATGGTAGTCCACCACTATCCCTCCAGACGAAGGTATATAACAGCTGCATCTTACCGGTACTTACCTATGGCGCAGAAACCTGGAGACTTACCAAGAGCGTTCAACTTAAACTGAGGACGACGCAGCGAGCGATGGAAAGGAAAATGATAGGTGTAACCTTAAGAGATAGGAAGAGAGCAGAGTGGGTCAGGGAACAAAAGGGGGGTTAAGGATATAGTTGAAATCAAGAAGAAGAAGTGGATATGGGCCGGGCACATAGCACGTCGGCAGGATAACCGCTGGTCATTAAAGGTAACTGACTGGATTCAAAGAGAAGGCAAACGCGTGAGGGGGAGGCAGACAATTAGGTGGGCAGATGAGATTAAGAAGTTTGCAGGTACAACGTGGCGACAGCAAGCACAGGACCGGGTTGATTGGCGGAACACGGGAGAGGCCTTTGCCCTGCAATGAGTGTAGTCAGGCTGATGATGATAATAGTGGAGGTGTCATTACAGGGGTCGTGAAACGTTTTCCGAAAATTTTCAACTACGTGTGTATTCAGAATCCTGGCCGTCCATTCAATACTATACCTGGACTCGTTTCATCGTCCCGGTTCATTTAATAGCTCTAAAGGCACAGTTTTGATTCCCCGCTCATTTTCACCTTAACTGTACATCTCACGACACTTTTAGTCAACCAATGAAAAGTTTCTGTCGTCGACAAAACATGGCGCCGCAGGGATGTTTGCCGAGCCATAGTTGACAGAGGTTCGTAGCATCATACCGTTTTGATTGCGACGCCATGGACTTACTAGGCGCGAACGTTTGAGACTTGAGTGTAGTGGGGTCGCGCGGGGACCCAGGGGGGCCTGGGAGGTCCCGAATTTCCTCGAAATAAAGTTTTTTCGACTCGACTCGGCGCCGTAAAGCCGTCACGAACGTTGTTTCCCCTTTGTTAAGTTGTGCGGCACACTCTGACGACGCACACGGTAGGCTTAGCGAGGACTAAGCCACCCAAAACACGCCGTAAAACACAACATAACGCAACCAGTAAGAAAACCACCGGGACGCTGCGCCGAGCGAGCGAAGGCAACACGTGATGGAGCCCGGATGCCCTTGATAGCGGAACCAAGCAGATCACTCGCTGTACTTCCACAGTATACACAGCTCAGAGCACAAAAATTGCTGTTATATTTTCTTTCCTACGTTCCTATAAATCTATCAGTTTGGAGCAAAAGAAAGCTAATGCTCTGTTCATAACTTCTCTTACCATGACGTTTCGCTGACGTCACATGTTGGGGCCTATGGCGGCCGTTGGGGCCGCAGGGTATTTAGGAGCCCGAGAAAACTGCGGTTTCAAACGGGCGTCAGTAATTAGACTAGATATTGCGCCGAAATATTTCGGAATCAGGATGTCTAATCCTTATGACGCAGGGAAAATTACAACCGGGCAGCTTCATTTTCGTGTCACGACCCCTTCAATTTCGATCACCTACGGTTCTTTATACACACGGGTGCCTACCATTTCGCTTCTATCGAAATGTGACTGCCGCAGCCGCGATTGAACCTGCTTCTTTCGGGTCCGCAGCCGCGCAACACTATAGGCCGCCACGACGGCTCGAAGCGGAAGCCTGTGCTAAATGCTGCACTACGGATCGGTTGGTTTTGTGACATGCGATAAGTTAAAGTTGCTGGGGAAAGCAAGGAATAATGTGGGGGAAGCAAAGGAAAAGGGAACGGTTATGGACAAAACCATGGCTGGACGTGCAATGGCACGGTGGTATGGTGGCTTGGTGGTTCTTTCTTCTGTCTTCCTTTTTTATTGACTGACTGCTGGACACCGTTACGCTAACACGTGAGACACTTTCAGAGGCTCCGCACATAATCCCTACAGAGAGGGGTTTCGCCACAAATGAGCAGGTGGAAGGAATTGCCATGCGTGTGTCCTATTCTAAAGCCTCAAAAAAAAAAAAAAAAAAAAAAAAAAAAAAAAAAAGAAAACACGTTACATTATACATATGGATGACCGACTTTTCAGTTAATTAGAACTAACAGACAAGAAAGCCAAGGAAAGTATACGCGATGTTATTTAGTGGTAATGATGTAAATGTGAGCTAAGAAAACTGGACGAAAAGACAACTTGTCGCTCGCAGGGACCGAACCTGCGACCTTCGAATAAGACATCCGATGCTCTACCTACTGAGCTATTGCGGTGGTCATGCCCCCCGTCCACATTAAGCGGTATACATAGGCATTCTTTTTTAACTTGGTAGAGTTAGTCAGCGCCGCTAGTAGCCATGACGGCGAGTGCGGAACATACTTTTTCTGGCTGCTGGCGTCACGAAGCACTTGATCTTTTTACGAGCTGGCAGCTGACCAATAGTCCCTCGTCTACTACCTTAAGACATTCAGTCTGCCAGAACGAGACCGTCGCTATGAATGTACGAAGGAAGGAAGGGCACTTCTAAGGGCTCGTTTTTCTTTGCTATACACAAGATTAATTAGAACTAATAGACAAAAAAGCAAAGAAAGTAAATGGGATGACATTTGTAGTGATAATGACGTAAATATGAAGTGGACTAACGTGGAAGAAACGATAACTTACCGCTGGGAGAGACCGAACGTGCGACCATCGATGAACAGGTCCGATGCTCCACCAACTGAGCGACAGCGGCGGTCATCCCCCCGTCCGCTTTATGGGGTATACATGGGCATTTTTTAAAAACTTGGAAGTGCAAGTCAGCACCGCTAGTAACCATGAAGGCAAAAAAATGCAAAGCCAAAATAGGGCTCGGCAGCTGCACACATGCGTTGGCACAGACCGCTATTTATTTCAGTTTCTGAAATTTAAATATCTCAAATATGGCACAGATGAGTGCGTGTCAAGATGGGCCGACCGAAATGAAATAGGGCTATTTCATTTTTTACGCCAGATATATATGGTGTGAAGAGGCTCCTCCGCATTGCACTGTTAGTACACGATGCTCGCAAGTAACTTAAGGAGACAACGACGAACCACGCTTAGGTACGTACCGCGTCGATATGGTGCTCGGCAGCATCCACGGCGCCGTGAACAGCAGTCCATAGCAGACGAACTATGGCCGTAACATTTGCTGTCAGACCGATGAGAAGAGCCGCGGCGGCTATGGTCCACTCCCAAAGTGCAGCCATCTGTACAGACGCGTGCACATGCAGGTCATGAGCATCGGTTGAACGCCACCATTAGGCAACTACGTTATGTGAGAGTTAGGAGAGGATATCCTGTAATAAGTCGTACGTGCGTTCGTACGTGCAACAGTTTTCATGAGAGAAGTATGTATGGTATCGCTAGCCACAACGCGAATCCACCTTTTCGCTAGGAGCGATGGAATACGGATCTCTGTTGTGGTTAAGTAGCCACACAGGTGAACAAGCCAAGTCCACATAAATCGAGTTCAGCACGGGCATGAATATAAGTACACGAGTGAGTGCACATTCCCTGTAAAGGAGAATACTTGTTGGCAATATTGAAACATCTTGAAAGGGAACCTGTGCTCATTGAACAAGGGCGACAAATGTTAAGATATGCCAGTAGAGCTGAAAATAATACAGAAAACGTGCTTATATGGCCGTCGTTCCATCGGCTGGTGGGCCGCCTTCTGTCAGAATATGTGCTTGAGCTAATGTGTCGCTTTCCGTGCTGGCCGGTAGGTCAGGTTAGAGGTCCGGTTATTGTCTCCCCCAGTTGCTCCGAGATTATCACAATGTCGGCGGAAGACACCGACGCGGCCGTGATCGCCGTCACTGTGCTCTCGAGGAGCGTTGGAAACGTCAGCCTTTCACTTCGCCCATTGATGTAACATTGGCTGTGCCCGTGCGAAAATCATATCTGTAATATCACTAGCGCTGCCGAAAAGAAACTTTGGTTTTGCGCAGAAAGTTGAAGCTTGCACCCTTATCAAGCTATATACGCGTTTCTAACCTATGTTAGGCCAACGCTGGAATATGCAAGCATTATATGTGATACATATCAAGTAGGTCTTAAGTAAACTCGAAAATGTATAAAGAAGGGCTGCACGATTTATTTTCTCGAAATATTCATAGACTCACTTGGTAACAGCGATGTTGAAATTACCAATATCCAGTTGTCATCTGCGAGCCAAATATGGATTCGAATTTTCGCATCCCACGGTATATCGAAATTTGGCCTCGCAGCGATCAACGTACAAGCAAAGTTCTAGTTTCTATACCCCGCGATTTGACGTACAGCCGCGAGCATCGAACGCTCCGCTGCATGGCCTCGAGCCGCTTCGACTGACGCAAGCGCGCCAAGTGTTGCACACGGTATGTTTTGTGTAGCTAACGATAGATGGCGCGCCGGTCGGTTTCACTAGTAACTTTCTATTTCACTTGTGCCTGACCGGCGGGCAATGGGCTGCGTTCTCGCGCGCCCATGAAATTCGTTGCTGTAGTCATAGGCGTGCGCAGGGTTCCCCTTCAGGGGGGGGCAGAGGGGGGCGAAGGTTCGTCGCAGCGCCCCCCCCTCCCTATTAAGTCAATGTATGGGGCAGAATTTGCGCCCCCCCTCTCTCAGATTACTAGGGGGGGCGGCCGCCCCCTCTGCCCCCCCCTCGTGCGCACGCCTATGGCTGTAGTGCCTATCTCGGCGCGTGAGCTGTCGCAGGCGATGGTTCACATTGCCGAGATAAGCATTCGGCAATGAATTTCACGGGCGCGCGTGAGATCGCAGCCCCGAGCGAAACGTGACGAAAAAGGACCTGTCACCTGAATGTTTTCGACGCACCGGTCAGGCACAAGTGAAAGAGAAATTTTACGAGTGAAATCGAACCGCGCTCCTTCTTTTGCTAGCTGCATCAAACATATCATGTGAAACGCTTTGCGACGCTGCCGTCAGTCGAAGCGGTCGAGGCCACGCGGCGGAGCGTTCGAGTTAAGCATGCGGACGGCTGTACTTGAGACACGACATTGTGTCGCAGGCTAGCAATGATTACGTGAGCCTGACTATAACCTATAGACGATTTTCAAGGAGAGGAGGAGCGTAGCCTGGAACCGGTGCATTTTCGTCACTCTCTCTCTCCACCGGCCGTTCGGCCACCACCGCCGGTGTGTGGGTATTGCCGCGTTTTGAGTGCGCGGCACGTGAGAGGTGAATGTGTTTCCAGTTTCTATTAATGCGCTAAAGCAATTGTGCTGCCGAAAATTGGAATATCGGACGAGAACAGGCCGATAGGCTGCAACGGCGCTGTGTTTGGCTGCGACATCTAACGAAAGCTCAAAAGGCTTGCAGCCGAGATATGCAAAATGCCCCTTGCTTCGAAACGACTTTACTTAGGTCACAGGCCTCCTTCTCTGACAAATATTTTACTATATGTGGTGTCTGTCGCGGCCGTTTCTTCATTACACTAGCTTGTGATTCTGCTTGGGTGCTGGTACACTTCATCTGCAGCAAAGAGGAGCAATGTCAGAGCTAACGGTTAATACAGAAAATATTTTGCCCAGATTCTTGTGTTGTAACATCAACATCCCCGATTTCTATGCAACAGCACATGATTTACAATGCGTGCGGCTACCGAAATCTAAGCGCGTGCAATTTTGAGAATATCGAATGAGCCCTTTACAAACTGCATGACAGAAAGGCGTGCATGACATAAGTGTTCTCTGGCGCAGGAATATGCCTCTAGCGTTTTTCGACGGCACGTCATTTCTCGACTTCTCAATTTTGTGACGATAAATGCGGCAGTTTTATGACAACCGCACTTTTTTTTTCGCGGTAGCCTGAGTGTCGTGAATAATTAACCCACAATCGTTAAAGCCAGGTCGTTAGCTGAACACGTGCGCTCGTCGTAATGCTTCTTAACAAAAAAAAAAAAAAAAAAAGACAGACAACAATGTTACCAAAAACGGGCGCACTCCCGGCGTATCGCCAGTGGCGGCTGCTCGCGCCGAAGTGAACTTACGCCATGCCGTGCTGCCGGATGTGCAAGACGTCTATTTTCATTTTCTCTTGGTGTTGATTCTACGCGGAAGTTCGAGCTCATCCGTGTACATCCGTTTCTTATCCTGAGCAACGATCAGACAAGCTTTTGACTACGACGACGACACGAATCAACACAGGTATCGGTGTTTGTGCTTCCTTCGTTCCATGCATGCTCTGCGAGCCACTTCGAGTGCAGCTTCGCTTGTTCACCCGACACAGGCAGCATCCGCTGTCAGCGCTCTCTGCTACCCTCCCATAGGCAGTTTTTAGAACGCAAAATCACGGCATGAGAATGGTATACCATCAAGGTTTCCTCTGACGAATGTTCTTGAAACACCTCCACGTGTCCTGCCTAAACCGCCTGTTAGACGCGATTCCTGGGATTACGAAGATGATGATACAACGTTTATTAATTTAAAAAAAAAAACAAAAAAAGAAAGAAATGGGAGGGGCAAATGTCAAGGGTGGTTTCCCCATTCCAGGACACCAGTGGCCGCCGCTGCTCGCCCGGCTTGATCCAGGAGACCCCTTTGGGCCATCAGGTCAGTTCGGGCGAGGACGGCCTCCCAAGGCTCCCCCAGCATCGTGAGTATCAGAGGCGACTGTGCCTCCGTAGGTTTGCTCCGACATTCCCAAGTGACGTGTTGCGACGTCGGTCTAGACTCGCACCACGGACACTGGTTCACATATACATTGGGGTTTATGCGATGCAACCTTTCCAAATGTGGATAGGTGTTAATCTGAATTTGTCTAAGGCAGCGAGCTTCGTCGACTTTAAGTGATTTACGTTGATGCTCCAGTATATCGCGTGCAGTGTGAGGGTCGTACTGTTCACCGTGGTCGTTCTTCGCTCGGTTGCTCAAATCACGAGCGAAACTGTGCGCCAGCTCACTACCCGAGATACCCTCGTGGCCTGGGCACCAGATTATGGCATGATCCTGTGTCAGCTTGTCACCGAGTATTCTCAAGGTGACATTCGGTAGTCCACCACGTAGAAATATTCTACAGGCCTCCTGCGAATCAGACAGGACTAGCGCGGAGGTACTCTCTGCCTCTTTAGTTCGAATAGCTAGCGCAATAGCCGCTGCTGCCGTCGTTGCGGTACAGGTCGTTTTAATTGACGCTGCGACCGTTTTAACGGTATGTGGAAGTGGTTGAACTGCTACTATAACGCAAAAAGTTTCTCGTTTCATCAACTGGCTTCAAACAACTAAGCCTTCATCACATTTTTACAACCTACGGCAGTACTGTGCACGTGTACACCGATGGATCTGCCACAATGTATACCTCTGCTGCAGCCTTGACATCCCACCCATGGGTATTGTTGGACGGTTCAAAGTTGACCACACAGCCACATCATCTGCCGCAGAGCTTGTTTCTATCAGGGATGCGATAAGATTAATTTCTGGAGAGCAACCCCGTGTGTGGACGATATTCTTTGATGCCAAACCCGCTGTGCACACCATTAATTGCGTCATGAGACAAGGCCCTATTATATTTTAGCTATTCAAACTGCAGAGCTTCTGCAGGTTGCTTCAACAAATGGTCACCTCGTCACCTTCCGGTGGATTCCTGCGCACTGCGGCGTGATGGGCAATGAAGAGGCAGACGCTGAAGCTAAAAGCGCCTTAAATAGTGCCTCTGAAGTGCGCATTGCGTTTTCACGACCGGACACGAACGCTCTGCTTCGGTACTTATTGCGCAACTTCACACTTGAGCACTGGACCAAACCGGAGCGTCGACTCCGGCGATTGCGCAATGGGACCCGGAGATGACGTTCCGTATGCCTTCTAAATTAAATCGACATGTCGGAAGTTTGATTTACTGGATTTGTCTAGGTGTGGCCTTCACAAGACGTTACACACACCTCATCGGCTGCAGTGACAACGGTCCTGATTGCGATAATTGTCAAGTGCCGGGAACACTTGAGCACAAATTAACGCGATAGCGTTAAAGTGCTTGTTTCGCACAAATTCCGGCGTCGGCGTCTTTGGTTGTGAGCGAAAAATCATCATCTGGTCCGTGACCGAAAAATCGAGAAAGATGCAAATAAAATAAATAATATAAATTGCGGGTCCGAATGAGGACCGAACCCAGGCCGTCTGCGTAGCAAGCAGGTGTTCTACCACACAGCCACGCTTCTGCTTAGGATTACATTGACAATAACTTCCTCTGCTTGGAAATGCAGTGAAAATAACTTTCATGCTTTACAAACACACGCGTCCTTCATACAGGCGTCACAATACAACATGTAATATCGCAGTAATATTGCGTCGTACAAGCGTACATTACCATCGGGCGGCAGAAGATGTGAATATCATAACAACATTGTGGTTCAAAGCCGTCCACCCATTACAAAAGGCGCACACGTTACTGCGCGTATTCCCTTAAGATCACGTAGTGGGTGCATAGTAAGTTCGAAAACATTTCCCGCTCATAATTGCTCGTGGTTTAAAGCATGCAACGCATTACGTAGTGTTCACTAAGTGATTGAAGTACGTGCTAGAGACAGGATATCGCTATTGCGTTCAACTCTTAAAGTTGAAGCTTAAAGGCCCCCCCCAAATATTTGTAGCTGCCCAACATACGCACGTGAACGACAAAAACTTATTTCCTCTACCGAATGATTTTGTAATAGGTCGTTTACTCATAAGGTTCTGTTGGGCCCTAGCACTGACGCCAACTCTGCAACTGTGATCACAAAAGCGGTCATAGCCTTCCTACAAGCAACTGGACTGGATATACGGCTATAACATTTTTTCAGTTTGACGGGACTGCATGTAATCACCTCCTTAACTCGCCATCGTCATCCATTACTCTTTTTTCCTCCCCTCCACTCCCCCGGGATAGAGTAGCAGGCTAGAGCGTACTATCGCTCAGGCCGACCTCTCTACCTTTCTATAAATAAACATACCTCTCTCTCTCTCTCCACCACCGTTATCAGAGCGGCGCCTAGTAGCAAGACAAATTTCTTTTTTTACTTTCCAAGCACCAGTTCAACACTGATATTTCACCGCACCTAACGCCCCATCTAAAGCGAACTCTCAGGAAGAAAGCATGACGTCATGATCATTGTGCCGTAACTACATATCGACGCATATGCAAACTCATTCTTACCTCGAACTATAAAAGACTGGAACGCCCTGCCATCATCAGTTGTGCAGTGCACCTAAGCAGAAACCTTCGAAAATTGCATAATAGCGACATTACAAACCTGAGCACTAATGCTTATGCTTGCTTATCTTCTGGGTAGTACACATGCTTTTTTTTTGGGGGGGGGGGGGGGGGGAAGTAGCATGAATTAGCTGCATCATGAATAACTCATGTTGCTGTTCAAGTAGAGATTTGTTGTTTCTTTGGACTGGCGGACTGACTTGGCCTTGTAACATTCGCTTCATATTTTGATAATTACTGTTCAAATTATGATTATACCCGTATTTTCATGTTTCACATTGTATTGATGTAATTTTTGCTGTAACTTCTACTCTGTTGTTGTGTTGCCTTAAAACCCAATCTGTAGGGCCAACAGTATTGCGAATAAAGTATTGACGATAATGTGCGAGCCGCTGACGGAAGCGGCGACCGAACATTCCTATGGGCAAAACAAAGGGGCGCGTCCATTTAAGAAACGTTCTTGACAGTAAGGGACGCGCAAGTATTGTTGCAAAGCCAGCCATTCAGCGAGTGCTTGCGTTGGCCGCATAATCTGGAGGCTGACTACAAAAAAAAAAAAAAAAAAAAAAAAAAAAAAAAAAAAAAAAAAAAAAACAAAAAAAAACAGCATATCCACGGAGTGAATGATGATGAGTGGGCGAAGCTGCGGAGGTTCATCGGTAAACCGTGAATCTTCCGTGAATTCTGCCCGGTACATCATCACCGACGTGAGATCGGGCGCGTTTATACTAAAGGGTCGATGAAAGTTATGGTGACCGAAGCAATCATGGTTACACCGTGGAATCTTCAGTGGTTTCGCCCAGAAGTAATCAAAGCGATAGTGTGTGTGAAATTTGATTCAAACTTCAACGACCGGTCGTCGTCCATAGTCCGCCAAGCAGCACGATCCGGCAAGCGCACTCGTACGGCGGTCCGCGCAATCGAAGAGCAGCTGCACCGCCAACGCCATCTAGCGTACCTTCACCCAACCGCCATATTGTACGAATGTCTATAGGACAGCGCCCTCTCGGAAACGAGACGAGAACTGGAGATGACGGCACCATATCCACGGAGTGAATGATGATGAGTGGGCGAAGCTTCGGAGGTGCGTCGGTAAACCGGTAATCTTCCGCAAATTCTGCGCAGTACATCATCAACGACGTAAGATCGGGCGCATTTATACTAAATGGTCGATGAGAGTATGGCGACTCGCAGCTCACTTTAATTTTACATGTACGTTGTGAATTTTTTGATTGTTTAATCACGCACAGGAGACATCTCACACAGGCACTACCTTGGAGGTCGAAATCCAGTGCCTACTGGCTACTCAGGATGCATGGATCACCGAGAACCGCCGAGGTGATGCCATCAGGAGCTTCGCCCCTATATATATATATATATATATATATATATATATATATATATATATATATATATATATATATATATATATATATATATATATATATATATATATATACTCATCATATACAAGTACCGCCATCTAGCGGACATTCCAAGAACTAAAAGGAGAGGTGGCTACCTACTACATACATCAAGGACGCACGACCCACGGCTTAAGGAGCTTCGCCCCTAAAAGTCACAGTCCCGCCACTAGGGCGAAGCAATGAATGCGATAGCAAAAAGTTGGTTTATCACACGAAGAACGACAAGCAGATCGATACTAGCAACGCGCTGCCGCAGCACAAAGAAGGACGCTCGAAAAAGACGCATAGGTATACACAGGACGAGCCTGAATTAACAACTGTCGCAGTTGTTACGTTTTCGTATTTGAGCAACGCGCTGCGAGTGTCCACAATGCAGAAGCCGACGCTGTTGTTGTTGCCTCTGACATGGCTCATACCAACTCAGGGAGATTGGTCAAGGATTGACTATATGATTATATGACTTTTCAACGCTGTTTGATACTTCTTTTTCTTTTAAACTGCGGCACGTGGAATGCGTCTCCTGCCACGTGGAATGCGTCTCCTGCCTCTGCGTCTCCTGCCACGCGGTGGCGTCTGACGCCAAGTGTGCCCGGTGTTCTTTTTTTTTCCTTCTACATCATGAGTGGTACAGAAGGGAGCCACCTTTTCGTGCGCATCTCAAGGGCAGTTTTCAATTTGAAAGAAACTGTAAAAGCGTTGCGTGATAGAAAACACGCTCAAGCTGTTCCGAGATCTGCGTACCGCGAGCGGCAAATAATGCATATGAATAGCTCGCCGTTATATCGCTTGCACGAGCATGGCGTGTGGCTGTGTTGGCTAGCGCAGCAGGCTGCGGAGAGAGGGGTCGCTGGTTCTAATCCCTGGTCAGGTGGTTTGGAATTTTTTCTACTGATTAATTTTTCTTTATGCCTTTTTTATATATACACATACATATACATATCCGGCACATGACGGCGTCGACAGACGGCGACGGTCAAAATCAGCCGAGGGTGTCGATATAATTGCTATCGCAATAAAAAGTCAGTTTCACCGCAAATGTGAAGCAATGAATGTGATAGCAACAAATTGTAATGTTATACTAAGTGAGGCTGGCAGATAACTCTTTTGGATGCGATCTCATGCGACTCTACAAAACGCTGGTTTAAGAGAATACGGATGCTTCAGGGACACTCTTCGCGCATTCTCTTCGCGTTGAAAGCGCAGCCCGTAGAAGGGTATAAGAGCTGCCCGTTGATGGCTGCCGAGATAGCGAGATAACGCGCGCGCCAGCGACGACCGCGCTTGTAAAATGAAAGGTCACAGTTGCTGCTCGAGTGACCCCCCCCTCCCCTCGCCGCGTCAGAAAAGGCTGTCAACTTTCTTAAAATAGAACTGGAATTAAGGGGAAACAACCCTGGAAGAAACGATGAAAAAGCAATCCGAATTCATAGATCACTAAATCGTTCTGTCAAATAAATAATATGCTCTCATTCAGTCTTTCCTTTATTTTGAACTCCGTGTGGTTTCATAACCCCGGCCTTGTAACCACTGACATCTTGAATCGGTCACAGTCGCTTACGTCGCTTCAGTTCGTAACCTGTGTTCCGCCTTTGCCTCGTCGCTTCCGGAGCTGCTGCTTACTACGATCTAGGAGGTCTCGTGGTCCTCGCTGCAGCTCGAAGAACTAGCCCTCACCAGTGCTGGGCGAACTCTACGCGGGCGGGCGCTACGAGTTCATATGCTGGTATGTAGGCCCATCAAACCTAGGGTGTTGCTCTACTGCTTAGGCCCAGTGTCGTCCTCAAACGCTCACAAGGCTCCTCGGGTACTGCCTTGTGGGCTGTTGTCGGCTTGCTTCCGAAGGGGGGACTTCCCGCTGCCTATGCGCGTTCGGGCTCTCCGTAAATGACTGCAGAGGCGCCGAGCAGGCCTCTTGAACGTCTTCCAGGCCGAGGGCCACACCTCGGAACGTCAGCGTCACCACCTCCCGGCCCGTTTGCCGCCAGTGTGCTGCTGACAATTTTCAGCCGTGCCAATGTCGACAATGTCATCTCGTTTTGTTGTCTTCATCCTTCAAGGCTAGGGTCGCGTGCCGGGAGTCTACTCGTGACACGCAGGAATCAGCCGACGTAATGAGTCGCATATGACCCCCTTATTGACATGTGCAAGAAAACAAGCTTTTGCTTTCTAGCGCATAGGCATTGTTCCGAAGGTGCCACCGTCTCCAGCTCTTAAAGGTCTGATGCCAACCACTCCTTTTCGCGGTCAACTTATTAGGGTATTAATGAAGCTCATAACTACGCAAAAGCAACCAAAGAAAGAAAGACGGTTGTGCCTAAAGCGCTTTCGATGCCGTGCACAGTCGACAACGCCTCTGCCCACAGAATTCTGTGCCACTGCATACCGACGCAATGAAATTATTATCGCCGGTTTTCTCGTTGAAATGAGACAGCACGCTCATGACCAGCGGAAGGCATCAAAGCACTTAGGCGATACAATATACAGGCCAGCACCTATAACAAAGCTTCAGTGTAAGTATACTCTTTCAAAACCAATCACCCTAGTTATACAGGCATGCAGAGAAGCGCACGTCGTCAAAATTTGTTCACTAGCGTTAGCGTCACTTCGTCACTTATATTAGGTCACTACATTAAAATATAAAACGTCTGTTAGCGACGTCACTGCACTAACCTTTGTTATGACACACAGCATCAGTTGCGCGGCCTTTATGACCACATGGGCGATGATCTCGTCGGTTTGGCAGAAGGCTTCGGGGCAACGTTGCTCCACTTCATCCAAGACACGACACGCCAGTGCTTCTGCGTACAGTAGCTGCCGCGACAGCACCGGGATGAACAGAGCTCTGCAAACCAACGCGGTCTTCGTAATGGTCGTTTCGACGACTCTCATAGGGACGGAAATAAACAACGAACGATTCTTGGCCTCCTCGTATAGCTGGAAAATTCGACTGAAAAGTACAGAAACCAAGGGCACGGCGACGAGCCGGCCCACGAAATCTAACTGCCGTTCATGGTGCGCGGCTGCTACATCCATGACAGTGTCTGAGGTCTTATTTCTGAGCCCTTCTCAAACCGACCTATCTCGCTGTACTTGGCTACACACTGCTCCTCGTGCCGCAACTAACGCGCCTACTTCGTCTTAAAACGCTGTGCCGCTGGCTGTTACACGATAACGAGATTATTGTTCGAAGCATTTGCCCATGCGCATTCACGCTATCTGTAGCTAGCTACCTGACAACAAGCTGAATGAGCAACTTAGGGGGAGAGCAAGCGTTTAATCAGCGTCAAATGTTCTCAGAACTCGTGCGCCGTTTCGCTACACTTTGCTCTTATTTGCATGCGCGAACAGAAAGAAAAAAAAAAAACATTACAAGCTTCGCGCTAGTGGTGCCTAGCCTGAAGGAAGAGCGGAGCTGGATGGCTTTCCCTGTTTCTTTCTCTTTTTCTTTCTGTCTGTTCTTTGTAACTCTTTTGTGTAATTTGTTGCTATTTCTCTCTACCTATTTCTTTCACTTTCTCGCTCTTTCTATATTCATTTCTTTTTATTTTCTTTCTCTCTCTCTCTTTGCGTCTTTGTCTCTCTTTCTTTGTTTCTCTTGATTCCTCTCTTTGATTCTCTTTCCGTCCTGCTTTCTGTTTTAACGCGATAGCGTTAAAGAGCTCGTTTGGCAGAAATGCCGCGTCGGCGTCGTTGGTTGCGAGCGAGAAATCATCATATTGTCCGTGACTGAAAAATCGAGAAAGATGGGAATAAAATAAATAAAAATTTCCGGGTCCGATTGAGGATCGAACCCAGGCCGTCTGGTGGCAAGCAGATGTTCTACCACAAAGCCACGAATCTGCTTGGAAGTACAGTGAAAATAAATTCCTCTCCTTGAAAATGCAATGAAAATAACTCATGCTTCGCAAACGCAAGCGTTCTATATATAGGCGTCGCAATATAACGTAATATCCCAGTAACGCTGCGTGGTACAAGCGTACATTGCCATCGCGCATCAGTACATGTGACTATCATAACGATTTAAGAGTTTAATAAAGCCGGCCACCCATTACAAAAGGCACACACCCACTACGTGGTGTCAAGGGAATACACTGCGCGTGACACCACGTAGTGGGTGCACAGCAAGTATGCACTAATTGATTGAAGTACGCGCTCGGGACAGGATATCGCTATCGCGTTCAACTCTTAAAGGCAAAGCTTAAGGTTCCCCCCATTTTTTAATCTCTTTTTCGTCTAGGTTTCTTGCGATCTTTCTCTCTCTTTCTGTCTTTTCCTCTCTCTTTTTATCTTTTTATGTATTTGTTTCTTTTATTCCTGTCTATTTTTCTCCTAATTTCTTTTTTTCCCCTTTCCTCGCTTTCTTTCTCGCTATTTCACGTTCATCCTGTGGCGCGTACCCAAATGCACGACGGAGCACAAGTTACCGATAGCTTAAGCAGTATCGTAGGGGAAACAGCCCAAAAGACCAGGACAGAAAAGTCACACATACAACCACACATAAGACGCCTTTTAGATGCGAAGCAGCTTATGAACGAGGCCTGTCCCCCCCATCGTTGTGAGCCGTAGCCAGATGACAATGACGATTGCGCTGCCATGACGGCACGGCACATGCAACGTAACCATTGTACGCCATGACGATGACGCTGATGACCTCTTACGAGGAAACGTGGAAAGGTACATCGAGAAGGCGATGCTCCTCTATGAAACTACGGTCAAGGACAACCGCTTCGTACTCACTGGGGACTTTAACGTGGACATCAGGAACGACGACTGGCTAGTACAGCACATGGTATCCCGTTACGCTGTCCGGTGCATTTCGTACGATAACAAACATCATACTACCATCAGACGAACGTGCATAGACATCGCCTTCTCATACTTCAAACTACAACCTTTGCTGCACGATCCCTTAGTTTTACACTTTACAGACCACAAGGCCGTTATATTCAAGGGAAAACGGTCTCCAGAGCTTGAAGTCATTTACGATGATGAATAAAAGACATTGGCTGCTTCGCATTACAACTCAGGGTTTTCTGTCCTGGTCTTTCGCGCTGTTTCCTGTACGATACGCTCAACCAACTAGCCGACAAATTCACTCTTCAAGCTTAGGCAGGTTGAGCAAGCCCCATTACAGCAAAATAATAGCATTATCTGGGGTTTAACGTCCCAAAATCACGATATGATTATGAGGGACTCTGTAGTGGAGGGCTCCGGAAATTTCGACATTCTGGTGTTCTTAGCATGCACTCACATCGCACGGTGCACTGCCCTCTACCGTTTCGCCTCCGTCGAAATGCGACCGCCGCGGCCGGGATCGAGCCCGCGACCTTCCCCACTAGAGCGTTAGACGAAAACTGCTGCGCGAAGAGGAGCACGTGATAAACGTGAAAGAAAGAGAGGAAAGAAAAACAATACAAAGAAAGAGCGCAATAGACAGGAATAAAAAAAATGAAAGACATAAAAAGAGAGAAAGACATAGAAAGAGAGAGAAAGATCGAAAGAGACCGACACGAACAAGAGATAGAGAAACAGAAAGCAAAACTGAAAGAGAATGAAACAGAGGAAAAGAATACAATTCAAAGAAAGAGAAAAATAGAGATGAATAAAAGAAATAAATAGGTAAAAAGATAAAAAGAGAGAAAGACATATAAAGAGAGAGAAAGATCGAAAGAAACCGACGCGAAAAAGAGATAGAGAAACAGAAAGCAAAACTGAAAGAGAATGAAACAGAGGAAAAGAATACAATTCAAAGAAAGAGAAAAATAGAGATGAATAAAACAAATAAATAGGTAAAAAGATAAAAAGAGAGAAAGACATATAAAGAGAGAGAAAGATCGAAAGAAACCGACACGAAAAAGAGATAGAGAAACAGAAAGCAAAACTGAAAGAGAATGAAACAGAGGAAAAGAATACAATTCAAAGAAAGAGAAAAATAGAGATGAATAAAAGAAATAAATAGGTAAAAAGATAAAAAGAGAGAAAGACATATAAAGAGAGAGAAAGATCGAAAGAAACCGACACGAAAGAGAGATAGAGAAACAGGAAGCAAAACTGAAAGAGAATGAAACAGAGGAAAAGAATACAATTCAAAGAAAGAGAGAAATAGAGATGAATAAAAGAAATAAATAGGTAAAAAAGATAAAAAAGAGAGAAAGACATATAAAGAGAGAGAAAGATCGAAAGAAACCGACACGAAAGAGAGATAGAGAAACAGAAAGCAAAACTGAAAGAGAATGAAACAGAGGAAAAGAATACAATTCAAAGAAAGAGAAAAATAGAGATGAATAAAAGAAATAAATAGGTAAAAAGATAAAAAGAGAGAAAGACATATAAAGAGAGAGAAAGATCGAAAGAAACCGACACGAAAAAGAGATAGAGAAACAGGAAGCAAAACTGAAAGAGAATGAAACAGAGGAAAAGAATACAATTCAAAGAAAGAGAAAAATAGAGATGAATAAAACAAATAAATAGGTAAAAAGATAAAAAAGAGAGAAAGACATATAAAGAGAGAGAAAGATCGAAAGAAACCGACGCGAAAAAGAGATAGAGAAACAGAAAGCAAAACTGAAAGAGAATGAAACAGAGGAAAAGAATACAATTCAAAGAAAGAGAAAAATAGAGATGAATAAAACAAATAAATAGGTAAAAAAGATAAAAAAGAGAGAAAGACATATAAAGAGAGAGAAAGATCGAAAGAAACCGACGCGAAAAAGAGATAGAGAAACAGAAAGCAAAACTGAAAGAGAATGAAACAGAGGAAAAGAATACAATTCAAAGAAAGAGAAAAATAGAGATGAATAAAACAAATAAATAGGTAAAAAGATAAAAAGAGAGAAAGACATATAAAGAGAGAGAAAGATCGAAAGAAACCGACACGAAAAAGAGATAGAGAAACAGGAAGCAAAACTGAAAGAGAATGAAACAGAGGAAAAGAATACAATTCAAAGAAAGAGAGAAATAGAGATGAATAAAAGAAATAAATAGGTAAAAAAGATAAAAAGAGAGAAAGACATATAAAGAGAGAGAAAGATCGAAAGAAACCGACACGAAAGAGAGATAGAGAAACAGAAAGCAAAACTGAAAGAGAATGAAACAGAGGAAAAGAATACAATTCAAAGAAAGAGAAAAATAGAGATGAATAAAAGAAATAAATAGGTAAAAAGATAAAAAAGAGAGAAAGACATATAAAGAGAGAGAAAGATCGAAAGAAACCGACGCGAAAAAGAGATAGAGAAACAGAAAGCAAAACTGAAAGAGAATGAAACAGAGGAAAAGAATACAATTCAAAGAAAGAGAAAAATAGAGATGAATAAAACAAATAAATAGGTAAAAAAGATAAAAAGAGAGAAAGACATATAAAGAGAGAGAAAGATCGAAAGAAACCGACACGAAAAAGAGATAGAGAAACAGAAAGCAAAACTGAAAGAGAATGAAACAGAGGAAAAGAATACAATTCAAAGAAAGAGAAAAAATAGAGATGAATAAAAGAAATAAATAGGTAAAAAGATAAAAAGAGAGAAAGACATATAAAGAGAGAGAAAGATCGAAAGAAACCGACACGAAAGAGAGATAGAGAAACAGGAAGCAAAACTGAAAGAGAATGAAACAGAGGAAAAGAATACAATTCAAAGAAAGAGAGAAATAGAGATGAATAAAAGAAATAAATAGGTAAAAAGATAAAAAAGAGAGAAAGACATATAAAGAGAGAGAAAGATCGAAAGAAACCGACACGAAAGAGAGATAGAGAAACAGAAAGCAAAACTGAAAGAGAATGAAACAGAGGAAAAGAATACAATTCAAAGAAAGAGAAAAAATAGAGATGAATAAAAGAAATAAATAGGTAAAAAGATAAAAAGAGAGAAAGACATATAAAGAGAGAGAAAGATCGAAAGAAACCGACACGAAAAAGAGATAGAGAAACAGGAAGCAAAACTGAAAGAGAATGAAACAGAGGAAAAGAATACAATTCAAAGAAAGAGAGAAATAGAGATGAATAAAAGAAATAAATAGGTAAAAAGATAAAAAAGAGAGAAAGACATATAAATAGAGAGAAAGATCGAAAGAAACCGACACGAAAAAGAGATAGAGAAACAGAAAGCAAAACTGAAAGAGAATGAAACAGAGGAAAAAGAATACAATTCAAAGAAAGAGAAAGAGAAAAATAGAGATGAATAAAAGAAATAAATAGGTAAAAAGATAAAAAGAGAGAAAGACATATAAAGAGAGAGAAAGATCGAAAGAAACCGACGCGAAAAAGAGATAGAGAAACAGAAAGCAAAACTGAAAGAGAATGAAACAGAGGAAAAAGAACACAATTCAAAGAAAGAGAAAAATAGAGATGAATAAAAGAAATAAATAGGTAAAAAGATAAAAAGAGAGAAAGACATATAAAGAGAGAGAAAGATCGAAAGAAACCGACACGAAAGAGAGATAGAGAAACAGAAAGCAAAACTGAAAGAGAATGAAACAGAGGAAAAGAATACAATTCAAAGAAAGAGAAAAATAGAGATGAATAAAACAAATAAATAGGTAAAAAAGATAAAAAAGAGAGAAAGACATATAAAGAGAGAGAAAGATCGAAAGAAACCGACACGAAAAAGAGATAGAGAAACAGAAAGCAAAACTGAAAGAGAATGAAACAGAGGAAAAGAATACAATTCAAAGAAAGAGAAAAATAGAGATGAATAAAAGAAATAAATAGGTAAAAAGATAAAAAGAGAGAAAGACATATAAAGAGAGAGAAAGATCGAAAGAAACCGACGCGAAAAAGAGATAGAGAAACAGAAAGCAAAACTGAAAGAGAATGAAACAGAGGAAAAGAATACAATTCAAAGAAAGAGAAAAATAGAGATGAATAAAAGAAATAAATAGGTAAAAAGATAAAAAAGAGAGAAAGACATATAAAGAGAGAGAAAGATCGAAAGAAACCGACACGAAAAAGAGATAGAGAAACAGAAAGCAAAACTGAAAGAGAATGAAACAGAGGAAAAGAATACAATTCAAAGAAAGAGAAAAAATAGAGATGAATAAAAGAAATAAATAGGTAAAAAAGATAAAAAGAGAGAAAGACATATAAAGAGAGAGAAAGATCGAAAGAAACCGACACGAAAGAGAGATAGAGAAACAGAAAGCAAAACTGAAAGAGAATGAAACAGAGGAAAAGAATACAATTCAAAGAAAGAGAAAAATAGAGATGAATAAAAGAAATAAATAGGTAAAAAGATAAAAAAGAGAGAAAGACATATAAAGAGAGAGAAAGATCGAAAGAAACCGACGCGAAAAAGAGATAGAGAAACAGAAAGCAAAACTGAAAGAGAATGAAACAGAGGAAAAGAATACAATTCAAAGAAAGAGAAAAATAGAGATGAATAAAAGAAATAAATAGGTAAAAAGATAAAAAGAGAGAAAGACATATAAAGAGAGAGAAAGATCGAAAGAAACCGACGCGAAAAAGAGATAGAGAAACAGAAAGCAAAACTGAAAGAGAATGAAACAGAGGAAAAGAATACAATTCAAAGAAAGAGAAAAATAGAGATGAATAAAAGAAATAAATAGGTAAAAAAGATAAAAAAGAGAGAAAGACATATAAAGAGAGAGAAAGATCGAAAGAAACCGACGCGAAAAAAGAGATAGAGAAACAGAAACAAAACTGAAAGAGAATGAAATGGAGGAATGAAGAGAAG
>JALIZH010011562.1:0-66226 GCA_030522465.1 Rhipicephalus appendiculatus
CAAAAACTTTATTCGCTCGAGCTTAACGAGTGACTTGGCGGCCGGGAGTGTGTTTAATCAAGCGCAGCACCGTGTCGGACCGAGGAAGAAGAAGCGCCTCCTTCCACGAGCAAGCCCGTGCTCACGAGGACTTGCAGCCAGTATCGACCAGAACGGCTGAAAATAAATATCGTTCGTGATGTTTAAGCCTCGCTTCTTGCCAGTGAACCGTATGCCATTTTAAACAAGGGTTTCGAAAGTTCAACCGCTAGGTTAAAAAAAATATTAAATCAATCACATAAAGTGACTGGGAACGTTCTGAAGTTAAAGTATACATGCACTCATAAAATCGCAGTCGCCCTTTTTTTTAGGGGCGAAGCTCCTTAGGGTGTGGGTCTGTCCCTCCTCTGTAGTCGTAGTAGTAATAGGCAGGTAGGTAGGTAGCCACGTATAGTGGAATGTACCCACTCCACGTGATAAAGATGACGATGACGCAGTATAGCGGAATGTACCCACTACACGTGATAACGATGAAGTATAAGCGCGTTCCAGTATAGTGGAATGTACCCACTACACGTGATAAAGATGACGATGACGCCTGATGACCATGAAGTATAAGCGCGTTCCAGTATAGTGGAATGTACCCACTACACGTGATAACGATGACGATGACGCTGATGACCATGAAGTATAAGCGCGTTCCAGACCACGCATTCTCTTTCTGCCATGGATGAAAACGATCGAGCTTCGCCCACTCATCATCATTCACTTCGTGGATATGGAGTGGAGTGGAGTGGATACAACTTTATTAAACGTCCGGCAAGTTTTAACGCGACCCGGGCTTAGGTCTCCCACGGGGGAACGTCAAGGCCTTGCCTCAACGCCGCCTCACGGGCTTGCTGGACTGCCCACGTTTGCATGCCGAGGTCTGAGCTGCGCAGAGCGGTGGCCCACCTCGACGACAGGGTCTCCGGAGTAACGGCCATCATTCGGATAATTACACTACACTCCCACAACATGTGTTTGAGTGTTGCTGGTCCTTCCTGGCACAATTTGCACGTGTCGTCCTGATGTTTGTCCGGGTATATACGTTTTAGGTGGAACGGGTTAGGAAAGGTGTTCGTCTGGAGCTGCCTCCAGGCGACGGCCTGCCTCCTGTTTAGTTTGGGACTTGGCGGTGGGAATATCCTTCTGCAGTTAAGATATGCTTTTGTGATTTCATTATAGCTAGTGAGCCTATCCCGTTCTGTGCGAGGTGTGTTCGCTATTGTGTGAGAGGCGTGACCCTGTTCGGCGCTCTTGCTTTTCTTCTGCCTCGGTTGTAGTCGGGGTGTACGTTTCGAGGTATATTTGCCACCGTAATGGTGTCCCTGATTTCGTTGGGGATTTGAATTTTCTGGCCGTGCTGGTTGTGGTAAGTTATGCCAAGCTTGTTCATAATTTGTCTGCCCGTCGTGGTGGTCGTCAGGCGTTCAAGCTGCGAAATGCGTTGTGCTTCGGCTATTTCTTCCAGGGTGTTATGGATACCCAGCTGAGTGAAAAGCTCGGTGCTCGTCGATTCCGGGAGGCCCAGGGCGATCTTGTATGTTTTCCTGATGAGTGTGTTGATTTTATTCTTTTCAGCGACGTACCAGTTGTGGTAGGCGGCTACGTAGGCAATGTGGCTGATAACGAATGAATGGATCAGTCGAATCACGTTTTCTTCCTTCATACCCGCGTGCCTATTTGTTATCCGCTTTATGAGTTTCGTGGCACTGGTGACTTTGCCTTCGAGCTTCCTGACGGTTTCACCGTTAGCTCCGTTGGCCTCAATGATCATTCCGAGTATTTTGATCTTGTTAACTTTGGGGATTGAGTTTCCATCTTGGGTGTATAGGCTGATTTCCTCGTACTCCCGGGGTCTCGTGTAGCTCTTTGGCGGCATGCCTCTACGCGTGGGCCGGTAAATCAGTAGTTCAGATTTGCTCGGGGAGCATTTGAGTCCCGTTCCCTGGAGGTAAACTTCGACTTTGTGAATAGCTGTTTGCAACGCGTACTCAATTTGCCCGTCACTGCCGCGGTCCGCCCAGATGGTGATGTCATCTGCGTACAGCGCGTGGTGGATTCCTTCGATTTCCTGTAGTTTGCTGGGGAGCCCCAGCATGACGAGGTTGAACAGGAGGGGAGATATAACTGAGCCCTGGGGGGTGCCTGTGCTTCCCTGGGTCCTTTCTTCGGACTCGTAGTCGCCGACCAAAAGGGTGACTTTGCGGTCGTTGAGAAAGTCCTTCACGTAGGTGTAGGCCCTTTCTCCCAGGTTCAGGTTAGAGATTTGTTTTAGGATCGAGTCGTGAGAAACGGTGTCGAATGCTTTTTGAAGGTCCAGCCCCAGGATAGCTCTGGTATTTCTTGTATTGTCATCAAGGATCTGGTTCTTGAGTTGTAACATCACGTCTTGCGTGGACAGGCGGGATCGAAAGCCTACCATGGTGTGAGGGTAGGCCTCTGTCTCTTCGAGATAGCTGTCAATACGGTTCAGGAAAGCGTGTTCCATTACCTTGCCCACGCACGACGTGAGAGAGATTGGGCGTAGATTCTCCAAACTAGAGGGTTTTCCCGGCTTGGGTATGAGGATTGCCTTGGACCTCTTCCACTGTTGCGGGATGCGTCCTTCTTTCCAACACTTGTTGATATATTCTGTGAGTTTGGTGATGGATCTGTCGTCCAGGTTTCTGAGCGTTTT
Source organism: Rhipicephalus appendiculatus (assembly GCA_030522465.1). NCBI lineage: Eukaryota > Metazoa > Arthropoda > Arachnida > Ixodida > Ixodidae > Rhipicephalus > Rhipicephalus appendiculatus. The sequence continues at coordinate 2,702 of JALIZH010011562.1, forward strand.
GTTGTTAACTCTGTCCGGTCCCGGGGCTGACTTGCCGTTGAGTCTGTGGAGTGCCGTTCTGATATCCGCCTCATTGAAGTCTTCGTCTAACCTGGGGTTCGGACTGCCGGTGTACCCGCCATGCTCGATGGTCGGTAGTTGCGGAAAGTACTTGTCGAATAATTTCTGGACGATTTGCTTCTCGCTCGCCGACCCTTTCTCTCTGTGCAAAAGTCTTTGCATGTCATCTCTTTGCTTGGGTTTGCTTTGGGTTTCACCAAGCAGGTGCCTCAGCAGACGCCACGTACTTCCGTTGTGGAGTTGGCCATCTGCGGCGTTGCAGACTTCGTCCCACTGTTGCTTACTCAGGGTTTTGCAGTGTTCTTCGATTTGTTTATTAAGTTCGGCAATCTTTTTCCTTAGCTGCCGATTGAGTCTCTGGCCTTTCCATCGGGCTTGTATGGATTTCTTGGCTTCCCAGAGGTGGGCGAGGCGACGATCTATCCTCTCCGTTGGGATTTCAGGAGTGATGGCTTGCGTGGCCTCTCCGACGTCTCTGGTCAAGTCCGCGATCCATGAGTCAATGTCTCCTATCGGCTCATCGTCTAGCCTGACGTCCCAGAGCTTGCGGAATTTGTCCCAGTCTGTCCATTTGAAGCTTTTGACCGGGGGAGTGGTTCCCGCTCGGGGTATCTTGATCTCGATAATCATGTGGTCGCTCCCCAAGTCTTCCAGGGTGTTTCGCCATGTAGCCCTTTCGATGTTTTTGATCATTGTCAAGTCCGGTGTGGTATCTCTTGCAACCGAGTTGCCCGTTCGCGTTGGGGCGCTCGGGTCTGTGATGAGCGTATATTCCAAGTCTTGCGAGTCCTGCCATAAGTTTCTGCCCTTGGTTGTGCTGTGGCCGTATCCCCAGGTATAGTACGGAGCGTTGAAGTCTCCACCCACAATCAAGGGGTTCACACCGGCGAGCTCGGACGCCTTTCTGAGCAAGGAGAGGAAACGCTGCCGTCTTTTGGATGGGTTGCTGTATACGTTTAGTAAGAAAATGCTATTCTTTCGCGTTCGGTTAGGAATTATCTCTATCATAAGATGCTCGGCCTGCGAACCTTTAATCTGGTGTTCTACGGGTACTAGACCCTTTCTGAGCAGCGTGGCGATGCCTCTATCTTTCTGAAATTTAGGGACGAGAGCGTGGTAGCCCGGGATGTTGGCCGACGCGCCCACAGTTTCTTGTAGCATTATGACGTCGGGCTTGGGTTGGATGTTTCTTACATATTGTTGTAGGACCAATTTTTTCCCGGCTAGACCTCTGCAATTCCACTGCCAGACCAATAGCTCCTTATTGTGTCTGGCCATCTTGGGGTGTTAAATAGGGAGCTGTTGAGAATGTGGAGCAACGCGCGGGGCGCGCATCCATCATGGGAGCGTCCGGGATTGGGACGTGATTTATGCTGTTAGATGCCGCGTTCGGCTCTGGTGATAGCGACAGGGTCGGTGCCCGCATCGCACATTCCTCGAGCTTTGCTACCCTAGTCGTGAGACCGGACAAGGCCAAAGACAGGTTTCCCACTGCGCTCTGCAGTTCGGTGAGCATGGCTTTAATTTCAGATCTCGCCTGTTCGGCGCGGCTAGGTTCTTGGCTTTGCACGGCTCGCTTCTTCGCAGGCGGTGTTGCTGCGTCCTGATCCTCGCCGTTGCTGCTGGGAGCAGGTGTGCTAACGGGAGTAGGTCTAGGGGTTTGGGCGGGCGTCGCTACCTTTCTCAGTTCGCGAACCTCTAGAGTAAGCTGTTGTACTAGGCTCCTGAGCATCGCGTTCTCGCGTTTCATTTCTGCGATAACCTCGTTTTCTATGGCATTCGTGACTCGCGGTTCTGAGGCCGTTTCCCCGGAGACCCCACGCTTAGGCGCGCCCTTGACCTTGTCTGCCCAGCTCACCGATTCTGGGATGGCCGGATCCTCCTGGGTGCTTTGGTGGCGTCGGCTAGATCGCGACACGACGCGGCCCGGTCCCGGGGTCCTACTGCGGCCTCTGCTTCTCGACCGGCTCTGCTGGCGGGAACCAGGGGCCCCGGTTGTCGTCGTCGAACTGGAGCGGCCCCGGCCTCTGGATAGGGACCTTGACTTGTGCTGGGTGGGGGGTAGCTCTCCACCGGGTTCCTTGACCGCCTGGAGTTCTGCTTCCGCTTCCGCTCTCTTTCTTTCCCATCTGCGTTTCTTGACAATATACGGGGTCTTGAACTTTGCTCGACAGAACTTGTCCGCTGTGAGGTGTTCCCCTCCGCACAGGCGACATTTTGGTGTGCACTGGTGATTGGGGTCAGGGTTCTTTGCGCCGCAGCCCCTGCACATCTTGTCCATTGGATTTGGGCAAACGTCCATACGGTGGCCCAGTCTACCGCACTGGTGACAAATGTCGACCTGCTTCCTGTACAACGAGCAGCGAAGCAGAGTGCCTCCATACCTGACGAGGGTGGGCACTTTTGGGCTTTCGAAGGCGATGATGACTGTCGTAGTGTTGCTAAGACGCTTGGCCGCTAGGGCTGTCGGGTTCTTTGCATTGACCATCTTTGTGTTAATGGTCCTGGCGTCTTCTTCGAGAGGTATGCCTCGGATGACTCCCTTGACCGTATGATCGGGTGCCGTTTCGTACGCGTTGACCTCGTATTGACGGTCGCCGATTCTGATGGCCTCGAGCTTTCTGTATTTTTCTGCGTTGGTACTAATGGGTGTGCTGATAACAACAATGTTCTGCTGGTTGTTGGGGCAGACGATATCTTCGCTGGCGTCTTGGTCGGACACTCCAGCATCCCGGTAGACAGCCGACGCAATCCTGACTGCGCCGATCGCTGCGATGTTGAGACCACCCTTGGGTCTTACGACGATCTTGAAGTCGTTCCTGGGTAGAGCCGGCATTCTGCTGGCCTTCAATAGTTGTTGTTTTATATTACGTGGGCGTCCCGCACGTTGTCGACCATCACCCTCAACGGCGCGAGTAGACGCGTTCCTTAGGGCTAACACTCGATGCACTAGGGCCGGACCGGTATTTGGAGCCGATCGTGCACCAGTCGGCATCCCCACAGAATTCTTCGGGAGTGATCTCCTCTCCTTCGACTTGGACCTCCATGCTTGGCGAAAAACAATCGGGCCTCTAGGGCTTGGGTATTGTTCGGCCTGGCCAGCGGGAAACGCCTTGGCTGACCAGGCGCGCGTTCGTTAAGCTTAACGCGGCGTCGACGTTTCTCCAGTGAAAAATCTTCGTATGGTGTCAAAAACAGCGTCTCCCACCTTGAAACTTGATAGCAGCAGGTTCCGGGTCGCTTGCTGCGTCTGATGGTGCAAAAAATACCAGGGCAAGTTTCCAAAAAAGCTTCGAAATCTTCCAAAAAGGACGGAGCCGACTTGAGGTGCGTCTGCTCCCATCGGCGAACACAGCGCCCTCCTCGTGGATATGGCGTGATTTTTTAGGGGCGAAGCTCCTCTTAGCCTAACCTTGTCCCGCGTCAGGCGTAACCGGCAGTATCTCGTGATAATGATGACGATGACGCTGATGACCATGAAGAATAAGCGCTTTCCAGACCACCTCTAGTTCCCATCGTGTGCACCTAGAAAGCAGAGCGTCCCGCAGGCGGTGTGGCCATCATGTCAAGCAGAACACTGTAGTACAATAAGGCCGTCCACCACCACTACAGTCACTAGAGTCATGGCCGAGAGCATAGAGGGGCAGCTTAGCAATGGCTACGCAGGTGGTGTCTGTCGCCCAGGTTGGCTCCATTCCTTGATCTTGCTTGGATGTGCTTGCGGGGGCTTAGTCCATCCCTCCTTCCCGCGTCCTACACCCCTCCAAAGCATGCGCGTCTCCTCCACCTCTCTCTCCTCTCCAACGCTCACCCCCTTTCTCTCCTCTAGCAATCCTCTACTGTACGGAGCGGCGCGCGCGTCCCCTCACTCTCCTCTCCTACGCTCACCCCCCTTTTCTCCTCTAGGAATCCTCTACTCTACGGAGCGGCGCGCGCGTCCCTTCTCTCTCCTCTCCTACGCTCACCCCCTTTCTCTCCTCTAGGAATCCTCTACTCTACGGAGCGGCGTCCGCGTTCCACATCCCCACAGCGGATGTGCGTCCTCCTCCTCTCTCTATTCTACGCTCACCCCCCTCTCTCCCATCTAGGAATCCTCTACGGAGCCATATAAGAACCCCTATCCCTCCACTTCACCGACCATAAAGCTGTTATAATGAAGGGGGACCGGAAGCCACGTCTAGCCACCATTTACAAATAAAAACTTCCCCATCTCCCGCTAAAGGGAACCATGTGTGGATGCGAAGCAGCGGGGAGATAATTAGCTTGAGCGGGAGGAACGTCGCCGCTCTCGTTTTACGGCAGCGGTCCGGGCGCTCATCGCGGCGCTGCACAGGAGAGAGAATGAGGCACGCGCGCTCCGTCATTTTCATACCGCGGAACTACCGTGGCGCCCCCCAGCTGAGTATGCAGCTGTCGCACCACCTGTCGTGCGCGCTGCTCCGTAGAGGATTCCTAGAGGAAAGGACGGGGGGGGGGGGACCGTAGGAGAGGAGAGAGAGGGGGAGGGGACGCGCATGCGTTGTGGTGGTGTGGGACGCGGGAAGGAGGGACGGACTAAGCCCCCCTCCAAACACATGCAAGCAAGATCAAGGAAGGGGTCAACCTGGGCGACAGACACCACCTGCCTAGCCATTACTAAGCAGCCTTTCTGTGCTCTCGGCCATGACTCTGATGACTGTGGTAGTGGTCGACGGCCTTCATATTACTACAGTGTTCTGGTTTGCATAATGGGTGCTTCCCTACTTCATAAAAGTGGCCGGACGCGGGAGGGACGCGGGACGCGGGACGCGGAAGGGACGGACATAGCCCCGAGCACAAGATGCTTCGCATCTAATAAAATTTCTTGTATATATACACACAGTGTTTGTCACGTCTTTGATGATGTACTGGACGAAAATTCACGGAAGATTCACGGTTTACCGATGAACCTCCAGAGCTTCGCCCACTCATCATCATTCACTCCGCGGATATGCTGTGATTTTTTTCCCCCGTACTTATAAGCAATGTCCTTTTGCTCTTTCTTCATTTCCAAAGTGAGAGCAGTTCTTCGCGCTAGCAGAAAACTATTTCACAATCTCCTGTAATCCTCTGGAAATGTTATATATGGATCTAGAACTACCGCTTTTCCTTTCCACGCGCAGACCTATCGTAGCTGCCATACCTCTTGGAAGAATTGCCCAGCCAGAGATGTTTACCGAAAGATCCGGAAAGGCTAAGTTACCTTCAATGGGCCAACACTATGGGATGGCTTGTCGTTACACGCAGCGGAAAATGTCATCTTTAGTCCAGTTTGTGGTTGTGGTTAATTTTGCAGTTCCGTAAACCATTCAGCTGTACGAGACTACACTGCTGCCTTCCCGTTCTTTTTAGATAAAACTATTGTGAATTGAGTGTGGCATCTTTGTTCCTCTGGTTTCTTCTTTTTTTTTTTATAGAACGTACCGTGACGAATGTAAATAACGTTTATTAACCGTATCGCATAAAGATATCGCGTTTTCAGCAGGTATAGTAGCCCGCAGCTAGAGTGAGTGAAACAACTTTATTTGGTCTAATAGACGCGAGTAATCTCAACGTCACCTGGCTAGGCCCACTCGGGGACGGGTTATCTTATTCGAAAGAGCGTGAACATGAGCACGACGGCAATCCACCAAACGTTTAAAGCGCATCAAAGGAACAGAACACAGGGGGGAGATGCGTACACAGGGCTAAGTTGTGTCGGAGTCTATTTTCTGAATCACACAACAGCTTAACTATGAATTAGTTGGAATCCCGAACACCCGCCACTGTGGTCTAGTGGTTATGGTACTCGACTGCTGACCCGAAGGTCGCGGGATCACATCGCGGCCGCGTCACCTGCATTTTCGATGTAGGAAAAAATGATTGAGGCACGTGTGCATAGATTCAGGTGCACGTTAAAGAACCCCAGGTGGTCGAAATTTCCAGAGCTACTACTATACCCCTGCCGCGTGTGTTTTATAAGAGGGCAGCTTCCGCAACTTCGCTCGAGGAATCGCGTGCCGGATTCCATCAAATTTTCATGCGCTTCCCGCATTTTCCACACTCTAGCCCACGCCAAGTGCTGATGCGAGAAAAATAAGACATACGCCTCTGTTTCTCGGCCTCTTTCCGCCACCTTTACCCGCAAGAAAGCAAGAAAGATACGCTACGCCACCCGACTGGGGTGACAAAACGGCAGCCGCGGGTCAATACGTGCGCAAAAGGGCGTTTCAGCGCTCCTCTTCTTCGAAGCACTTCCTTGTGACATTCGCTTTTGGTCGTTGTTTAAAAAAATGTGAACTGTTATGCCCAATGAAGGCGAAAGGTTAAGCTCCCCTTCGAACGCCAGCCAACGCGTGCGTGAATGCCTGAAGAAAACGGAGGCCCTATTTGCAATTCATATTCGCCGACCAAGCCCACGAGCACATGCCGAGTCCTCGGGTCGCAGCATTGCCACATCGAGGCTGGACTTCCGGGCGGGTATAAGGCCATAAAGGGCGACAATATATAAAAAATTAGGGCAGCTTCACACTAGGGGTGCCAAGCCTGAAGGAAAGCAGAGCAGGGCAGCCTCCTTTGTTTCTCTTCGGTTTTATCTTTCTTTCCTCCTCTCATTCTTTCTTTTTCTCTTTTTCTGTCTTTATTTATATTTATTTATTGTTTTCTGTTTATCTAGTCCTTTCTCTTTCATGCTACTTCTAATTTTCTTCCTATTTCTTCCCCTTCCTTCTGTCTCTTTCTATTTCTCGCTTGATTCCTGTTTTTTTTTTCTCTATATTTACGACAGCCCGAGCCCCTAAAGTGCTTCGCACTTGTCATCATCAAGGCGCTCGAAGAACAAGAGGCAGAAGACTTTTACTTGGTGCAAGCACGCGCTCAATATGCTACAGATGGTTACGATATTCGTGCTTTTGCCTGCTTTAGGCCAAGCTACGACCGCATACGACAGCCCGGCCCCCTACAGTGCTCCGCACTTAAAAATAAAGAACTCATACATCGCAGTAAGCTATTTCTAACGAGAAGCGTCGTATGTGCTGTTAAGCTTTGCGCGCTAAACGTCGGCTACTTGCAGCGCCTCCCGAACGCAAAATATCGGCAGGACAATGGTTACTACCACTATTCTTCCACATTTGTTGTTTTTGTTTCTCTTTGTCTTCGAGCATACTACGCAGTTTATATGACTGGCACAGGTTTTTAGGTGCTCCTAATTGCATAGGCTCTTAGCGCAAAGACAATTAAACCAGTTTTGAAGTACTGTGACCACCAACGCGCTCCGAGATTATATTTTGACACATTCGAAGATTTCATTTGTCGGTTATAACATGCAGCGGTTTTTCTTAGTAGCCCGCCACCCCCGCCCCCCTTAAAAACAAAAGTTGCAGTGTATTCAGTTCTAGTTTAGTTTCATAAGATGCCGTTTACCGTAACCGCGAAAAAAAAAAAAGGGGGGGGGGGGGGGTAGAAAAATATTATGGGGAGCCTTGGTTGAGTTTTTTTTTTTTCTGATTCGCGAAATAAATTGTGTTATCACGGAAAACTATACACCTACGTCCTACAATCCTCAAATTTATTACTCATGTTTTCCTGCCGTTTGAAGTTCCAATGCTGTTGTTATTCTACAAGTAGCTTATTGATCCTTCTTCTTTAGTGGTCTCTCAGCGACTGCTTGGAGAACTAGTTCGCCTACGCACACTAGCACCTCCAGGAAGTGTCAGGCAAAATGTTTTCTCGCAGTATAACTTTAGTTCACTGTTATGAACCAATTGTCATGTCTTCCTGTATTCTCTGCCGTATATAGCTTGTGTATTTCAAGTAAAATCAAATCAGAAAATCTTTATTCCGGTTTACAGCGAACACTGCCTACCGAGGATAGGGCTAAATGTGTGTCATTCCACCTGACGAGGGCCCAACTTCCGTTCGGTAGTTCAGGCAAATGTTACAGCATGAATTTCACTAAAGTGTTACACAGTGATGATACAGTATTATACAACGTTATATAATGTGTCAATTATACAATGTATGAAGTCACTTCATCGAATCAAAGCATGTGCCATGCTAAATGCAGTAATAACAAATACGAAATGAAGTACACCTCAACCAGTCACATGTACATAACAGTAGTTTAAGACATCCATTAATAGCTGATAAATATTTATTAGACATAAAAGATCATGATAGCATCACCTAATTAAGAAGACCAAACAAGATTATTGCGTTTCTTTTTTACATTTTTGCGGATGAGCATTTAAGGTACGATGTATGATTGATAACTGAAAGTTTCTGAAATTCTTAGGTGTATAAAATAATAATATCTGGGGTTTTACGTTCAAAAACCACGATATGACTATGAGGCACGCCTTATAGTGACCGGCTTCGGAAATTTCGACCACCTGGTGTTCTTTTACAGAGCACGCGCCTCTAGCATCTCACACAAATCGAAGTGCGACCGCCGAGGCATGCAGGGATGGAACCCGCGACCTTCGGGTCAGCAGCCGAGCACCGCAAGCACTGTACACCGCGGCAAATGAGTGGATGAGAATTGGTTTGAAATAATTTTAGGGGATGTCTGAGAAATCTCCGATGTGCTCCGTGTATGAAATCTGTATAAGAAATCTCTGTACACGCTCACTGGAAACAGCGCGCCAAGCTAATACTACAAAGAACGGTATGTTAATGTCACCTGCTCATAAGCGCTCACATTCTTACCTGAAACTGAGCACTGTGAGGGGCCGGTACGACTTATGGCTTCGAGGATCCGCCATGGGTCGCCCCCCAAAAGTCGTTTATCCAAAGCGACGACGACGAAGACGACGACGCGTGTCGTCTACTCTCGCCGGTGACGTCGGGGTTTCCTACCACGGCCTCCAGGTCGTCGTGCACGAAATCACCGTCCAGCGAGTTCACGTAGCACAGCACGGCCACGACACCGGCGCACAATGCGGGCATCCACGTGGTCCAACGCCACCTCCGCGTGCCACCGTGGTCGGCGCACGTCGGTACTTTGGTGGCGTCGACTCCGCCGTCGCGTCGCTTTTGTGGGTCTTGTTTCAGAGGGTGTTGGCGTCGTTGACAGTGAGATGATGATCTGCACTGCTGAAGCTGTAGGTCCTCGACTGTCACTGTATTCGAACTGGTTGCTCGTAGTCTCGTTGGATATTCCAAGTAAGAGCGCGTCCTAGTGACTACAGAAGCGCACGCGGCGCTTAGCGATCGAGCCAACGTACGCACCATGTCCGCAGCGCGAGTTGCTTTACTACGACGAACTTTGTGCGCTGTGTCCAAATGGAATGCAGGATTTCTGATTGCGGTTAGAGTGATTCGAAAGCCCCGTCTTGGTGGACGCAGTTACAGATGACTCCAGGTAGGCGTGAAACAAAGACGATTGCGCGCCTCCGCCCATGGCATCCTCCTACAGCCATTGTAGAGATCGACGCAACGAACGTAGCTCTCGGTACAGCGAAAACACGTACGCTGACATTGTAGTACCGGTCCATACGACATCCTTGAACCGCTCTGACGCTGATGGTGAACTACACAGACACACACACAAGAACAAAAACGAAAGCGTAGCTGGACAATTCGGCACTTTCCGAAGCACGTGGTAGCGCAGGACGGCTTACTCCTGGCCGCCGGAGTGCACCGAAGAATGTGTCCATTAACTTAAGAGTGTAGCTGACTGGGCTAGTTGGTTGCGCTGTTAATTTAAGTGTCCATTAACGACCGTCGTATTGTGCGGCACCCTCGGTGAAGTATCGTGGTAATCCTCGGTAAATCCGCTCCACAGACTCAATTGTCGGGGAGTAAAGCAAACGAGTCGTACGAGTTGAAGCTGACGGCCTGCTTCCGTTAGAGATGAGACTGCCGGCCACATGCTCAGTACTCCAACGGCGCGAAGTGCGGCTTTATTACTAGTTGAGAAGAAACCAAAAGAAAAAAAAAACGTCCAATTCATTTAAATACCACTGTAGTAGGCCCTTCGGACGGCCAGTCCCTCGACTCATCTGGACATTACTTCAGCCACCGAGAAGGTACCGCGACCATTTGGTGATGGTGGCACCAAGACGCCAGTTCATCAGAAACTACATCCCGATTTCTGAAACGTCTCAGTTACTCAGACTCATTTAACTGAAGAGTCGACAGAACGGTGAGACCGATGAACTTTGATAGGATGATTCAGGCCCAGCGTTGAATTAAAGCGAAAGGTTCACATTAAGCGGAGCGTGCACGGCTTGACACAGCGCAAATTGGAGTCGCGCGCGCGTGTCACCGTGCCTGAGGTGCGCGTGCGGCGTTCAAGCGACCAAACTGGCACTGGCGCACGGACGCAGAGTGAATGAACGGCTTTGCGGCGCGAGAGAACACTAGTGTTGTTCCGCGCACGCCCATGGTAGAGCACTGGCGCTGGCGTATTCTAGAGGTCTCGCGGGCGAGCGATGCCATCTCCCGGCTGAAGCCGAAGTTGGGGGGTTGGAGGTGCCGTAACTGCTCGCGTTTTGTATGCAGAGATTTGAGGCGCTGATGCGGAGAGGTCGTTCGAAGTTAGTTTGTGCGAATATTCGAAATTTTGACTATGAATAGTCCCGTATTCGATTCGATTCCGAAGGCACTCTTACCATTCGATATATTCGAGCACCGCGAGACTTCATAACAAATTTAAAATCAGCACGAAGAATTGCCTGCGTACCTGCGCTAAATTTCGCAAAATTTGAAGCAGAAATAGCCCAACTTGGTTTCAGTAGCCACATCCCCCCCCTCCTTTCCTGCTGCGCTTTTGCAAATGTTACAGTATTCAAGTGGAGTTGCAAGAACATGATACTTTGTATGAGGCCGAGCACGTCTTTGAATTAGAGTGCCGAAATTATATTGAACATAACCGCCTTAAGAAGTGGAAGAACTATTGCACAATTTTAGATGAAATGTCTGAAGTTAAGGAAACCCAACATTATTCTGTGGGTTATTCTACGATGAAGAGCCTGCAATGAATGTCGTGCCGATGAGTTGTCATTGCTCATCCCAGTTGAGAACGCATGCTTTAAGGATTAAACTGTGACGAAAAGATTAAAACATAAGCACCAGTGTTTGGTATGCGGCTGTTTTCGTCGTCTGAAGGAATAGCGATACGCACTAAGGTACCGCTGCTTCCCGGGCAAACCTAGCCGCTATGCAGCTTTCCATGACAACATTAAATAACAGCATCTGTGAACGGTCAAGCAATAGTGTTGTGCTAGGCATGAATTTCCTGCATATTATTTACTGCGCAACAAACTTACCTTTTAATCTCTGGATGATTAAAAATATTTTTTTGCGAAACTTAGTAGTGCTACTGTTACAAACTTGGCAGTAATGCCTTGTAATTCTATTAATTTTATTATAGTAATGAAATTCACATACGTTGTAACGAATAATGTCATGAATTGCTCCAAGCAAGTTATTTCAACAAAATTACTCATTACTTCTCCCATCTCCTCCACCGACATCGACGTACGACGTCGATGTCGGTGGAGGAGATCGTAATTTTGTTGCGGTTCTGCTTGAAGCAAACGTACTTCAGTCTCACCAACTCGAACTACCACCATATTGAAGGGTGCCCTATGGGAAGTCCAGTCTCCGTCGCCGTGGCCAACTTAGTGATGGAGCACGTCGAAACACGTGCGCTGGAGGCCCTACCTTTTCAGTTGAAACTGTACCGTAGATACGTTGATGACACTTTTGTTATTCTGAAGAGGGCAAATCTGGTTGCTTTCCATGAGGCGCTGAACAGCGTACACCCTGCCATTAAGTTTACTTACGAAGTAGAGAAGGACAATGCCTTGCCTTTTCTGGATGTACTTGTCCACAGGACTTGTAATGGCGGGGTGGAAACAACAGCGTACCGGAAGCGATGTGATACCGGAGGTTTTTTATTGTCCTTCCGCTCGCATCACCCGACCGAGCATAAACGGTCCGTCGTGAGGACTTTCTGGTCCCGTTGCGACGCTGTTTGTTCTGATGAGCACTTGCGGCGACATGAGATGGAGAATGTGGTTGGTGCGTTAGGAACGTAGGCATTATCCGAGGACGTTTATCAACGACACCCAGGAACGCATGCGGAAAGGAAAGAGGAGTGTGCCGCGAGAAAACACGGCATCCATTGTTTTCATTCCTTACGTTCAGGGTGTGTCAGACTCTGTTCGGAGAGCACTTCGTCCTCTGGACATAAGAACCGTTTTCAAGCCTCACTGCACTTTGGGAAACGTGTTCACCAAGCCCAAAGACGACACCCCTGCGAACGATCAAAGCGGGGTCGTTTACAAGGTGCCGCGTGGGGACTGCGACGCCACATACATCGGCGAAACAGGCAGGAAGCGGTCAACGAGGCTCAAAGAGCACAAAGGGGACGTCTCTAAAGCCACCCACGCCACGCGTTCCAAGACCGAACTCGTCGAACACTGCTGGACGACGGGGCACGCCTTCGACTTCAGTAATGCGACGACGCTGCCTCGGGAACTAAGGTGGGAGAAGAGAAAGCTGCTCGAGTTGTGGTTCATCCGTCGCGACAAGTCGGCGTGCAACAACAACCGCGGCCCCCTACGGGATGTGTACAGAGACATACGAGACTATCAGTGGACTGGGCGACCTCCGTTCATTTGGTGCCAGTGCATACTGAGGATGCCACCCGCATAGGTGGCGAAACGTCAATGTAATTTTTGTTATATTTTGTTATGTTAAGTCAGAGTACATATTTTTAATGAAGTCATGTCGCACATGACAAGTCATGATTTCCATATTACCACCTGTCATTCATGTTCGTCATACAGTAACGTCACTCAATCGCATATTTGGTGTATATCAAGCTAACGAAACGGCCGCGACCGCGCCATGAGCGTGGCATGCAAGTCATGTTGCACATGACATGTCATGATTTCCATATTACCACTTGGCATTTATGTTCGTCATACAGTCACGTCACTCAATACCAAGTTTGGTGTATATCAAGCTAATAAAACGGCCGCGAGCGCGCCATGAGCATGGCATGTAAATCATGTTGTTCATGACATGCACATCGTTATTTGCATATTACCACCTGTCATTTATGTTCTTCATACAGTAACGTCACTCAATCCCAAATTTGGTGTATATCAAGCTAACGAAACGGCCGCGAGCGCGCCATGAGCGTGGCATGTAAATCACACTTTTCATGACAAGTTAGTCATGGTTTTCATGATATGACCAGACATTTATGTTCGTCACACAGTCATGTTATGCCATACCAAATTTGGTATAAATCCCATTAAGGATACGGACAGGAGAGCACAAAGTCGTAGGCGGCTAGATAGATAGATAGATAGATAGATAGATAGATAGATAGATAGATAGATAGATAGATAGATAGATAGATAGATAGATAGATAGATAGATAGATAGATAGATAGATAGATAGATAGATAGATAGATAGATAGATAGATAGATAGATAGATAGATAGATAGATAGATAGATAGATAGATAGATAGATACGCTCAAAGTCGCCGAAGTTCGCTAAGAAATGCTTCGCATTTAATACCAGAACACCGTCTCTGCCCATCTGCAGTCTTTCATGTTCCTTAGTCACTCTTCGAAACTAATTTTCAAACCAAGTCGCCACCGACTTCGGCGCCTTCACACATCTGCATGTCATACAGTGAAATGCAGTATACAACTTATTTTTGTTACACTGGTGCTCTTTTTGGGCGTATAGGGAAAATTAGGGTCATTTTTACCGTGATGTGCGGTACTTTTGAGAAATTTGTTGGCAACACTGAGCCAAAGGTACCGTAAAGAATCCCTCATCGGAAGCACGGATTTTGAAGCGCTCGATATGCAGAACATGAAGCGGCGTTCACGATCTAGGAATCCTTCACGGGCTCCAGCAGGTACCATCCTCTTGCGGCTGGGGCAGCTAGCAGTCGGTATGGCGCCGCAGTTTTTGGCTTGCTGGATCAGGGGCCGAGCCAGAATTTTTTTTCGGGGGTGGAGGGGGGTGCACCTCCTTGATTGCGGTGGGGGGGGGGGCACCTTCTTGAAATGGCCATTTCTCGCTCTGTATGCCATGGCGGAAAAAACACTTCGGGGGGGGCACGTGCCCGGTGTGCCACCTCCTGGCTACGCCACTGTGCTGATGCGTGTACCTTGAAGTGCTGACCGTTCAGCTAGAATATAACCTGATTAGCGCAGTGAAACAAGGAAGTTGTGTAGAAAGGGGAAGATAGGAAAAATGGAAGAAAAGGGAACAAGAGCAAATAAAATACTGTGAGGAGGACAGTGTGCATACTCTGAGCGAAATATCGAATATTTTCTTACCCGACCCGCCACGGTGCCTAAGTGATAATGGTACTCGACCGCTGACCCGAAGGTAGCGGAAGTGAATCCCGGCCGCGGCAACCGCATTTTTTATAGAGGCGAAACTGGTTGAAGCCCGGTTCACACTAAAGAACCCCAGGTGGTCGAAATTTCCGAAGCCCTCCACTACGGCGTCCCTCATAATCATATGGTGCTTTTGGGGGCGCTAAACCCAACAATTGCATGTATATATATATATATATATATATATATATATATATATATATATATATATATATATATATATATATATATATATATATATATATATATATATATCTGCTTATGTATTTGGAACTCATTACGATCCCATATGAAACACCGTTCTTCGATAAGTGTACTTACACAGCAATTTACCTATTACGCACTAAATTCCTGGGTTTATACTTGTGTTAAAAGATTATTGTTCACCGTGTAGTTTTTGTTTATTCTTAACTGACTTTCCCTTGTTCTATTACAACACAAGTTTTCCATAAACATGGCTTCGATTGCCAACCAACTTATTTTATTTAATTGGTTCTCGTTGACACGAGGTCTCCCTACAGCCTAGTGCTGTCGGACCTCCTTCTTCTGTATATCGAAGGGCTATGCTATAGTGTTTAGTGCTAAGATAGAAAACGAAATTCTCGAAAGGTCCCTTATGCATCCTTTTAACTCAAAGGCAAAAACCCTCTTTCTTTTATTATTTTTCTTCGACGTCGATGCACGGAACCTTCCGCGACCGCCTACGAAAGCTTTGAAGAACCTACGTGGCTTTGCAAGGCGTCCAGCATCAGAGGCACTTTAGGCTTGCTGCACCTCACTCTTGTCTTTTCTTTCCTCCAGGATCGGCGCACCTTTGACATCACAATGACGCCATGTGATGACGTCTCAATTTTTGGTGATCTGTGACGTCGTGATGACGTGATAGGGTGATGTCATCACGTCGTGAAGATTTTTCGCATGACCCGTGTTGGTGCCGCCGACGTGGGACGTCGGTCAATTTTCAGGCTTGATGAAGCGTCTGAGCATTTCGTCTTAATAAACCTGGTTTGATTTGAACTGTGTAAACTTAGTTCTGCAGCCCAAAACGTCTTACGGTATTATGGCATTACTAAAAGCTGGATGTAACTTTGACTTGACCCCTTTGATCACCTTATATTATGCATTCGCTCACAACCATTTTATGTGTTGCTTGATGGAATCAATGATACCATTGCGACCATTCTTCTTTGACCGTGAAGAAATCTAAGCCATTCGCATTCTTACTAATTTAATTTTAGCAAAAAAAAGTGGGGGGGGGGGGGGAGAAGTTTACACTAGCCGTGTCAAGCTTAAGAAACAGCGAAGCAGGTTGATCTCGGGGGCTTAACAGCTATAGCCGAGTATAGCTTCTTCTCGTCTGATGCTAGGTCTTTCCTTGGCATAGACAAGGTAGAGAGTGGAACCACAGCCTCTCACAGACCATGCAAAAATGTCCAAACTTCAGCGTAACATCTTTGAAAGCGGAATCTGGCTTACAAACACTTTCCAATCGACGTCTCATTGCTAGTTTATCATTATTCCGTAAGTTCTAGCACAGCAACGGACGTTCACAGGTTACTTAATTTGTATCGTGGACTGACCACACAATATTGACAATCTAACCAAATTGAATGTCTGTACGTTTGCTCATTGAGCAGTTGAGCAGTTCAAGCCACAACATTCCGAAACTTGTCCACATCCAAAACCTCACTAACTTTAACATTACGTGATTTTCCTTAAATAACAATTTTTTTTTACTTCCCAAGGTCCGAACGAACTATGGTTCGCAAAGAGTAGCTTTCATTTTAATGATTGTTTGGAATTCTTTGCCGAGCAACAGTAAGTGTGCTTTCCCTGTACCGTAACTCAAACATCAGTTTCGCAATTTTATGTTTTAGCAATAGCACCGTTTATTGAATAGGTCTTTTAAGCACTACTTCAACTCGGTCGGTCTGATTATTATCTGCTTCATTTTCTACTACAGTTCATCATCCCTACACTTCTGCGTTTTCTATGTTAATATGGTTTGCCTAAATATGTGAACAGGCCATGTTTTTCATTTTTGACATTGTACTTACAATACTTTACTGTTTTTTGCCGTTAAACAGGATTGGTGTTTACTAAACATTATAAGAAATTCCCCTACTGTATTTACCACATGAGACCTCTTTCTGTACCAAACTGTCCATGGTTTTGTATCTGTACTAAATACTGAATACACGTCGAATATCAGACTTGAAAAATCCACAGAAAGCGCAGTGGTAAACGAAAATGCGAATTATGATTTTGATAGACTGGATGCTCAAAAAGACAGTTGGGGAAAAAGACATTCATTGAGGAGAGTGCATATAAATGATTTTTCCCAGCGCGCATTCTGCAGACCTACAAATCCTCACAAG
The DNA here is from genome assembly GCA_030522465.1 of Rhipicephalus appendiculatus. Classification (NCBI taxonomy): domain Eukaryota; kingdom Metazoa; phylum Arthropoda; class Arachnida; order Ixodida; family Ixodidae; genus Rhipicephalus; species Rhipicephalus appendiculatus. The sequence goes on from JALIZH010011562.1 coordinate 19,518, forward strand.
TTAAATTGAGGGAGAGGCATATACTTACAAAAGCTGACTTTTCAGCTCAAGGATTTCTCAGCTGTTGGAAAAGAAAAAAATGTTGGGAACCTAGAGAAAAAGTAGATCAGTGCGCAGTCAAGAAGGTAAGTGGGATTGCGGAGAGCGAGTAATCATTAAGAAACAAAATAAATTAAATTAACCAAGTAGGAAAGACCGAGCGTGCAATCAAAAAGTGTAAAAATCAGTAAAAGCTCATAACGTAGAACGTGACGCTTCCGCACCGGAGGAATAAGAAGTTACCAAAATGAACAAGTGTACACTAGCAGTGCAAGAAACGCACTACTTTACACTAGCCATGTAAAACGTGGCCGTCTTGCCTGATGCCAAGTCTTTCCTTGGCGTAGACACGGGAGTGCAGAGCCACAGCCGGTCACAGACCATACAAGAATGTCCAAACTCCAGCTCCAGAAACTCACGTGCAAGCCTGGGTGTGGCAACCCCGGTAGAATTAAGCGTGGACCTTTTGTCGCTCGCACTCGGCTCGCACCACGGCGCAAACTTGGCGCGACAGCTGCGCGGACTGCCTCCGTCGGTGGACGTGGCTTGGTAACGGCTGCTCCACGGCGCATCCGCTGCTAGGCGAGGTTAAACCCACGTGGTGAGCAGATGTGGCTTCGTTATTGCTAGGAAACAGCACGAAGGGTTTTTTGCACACGGTGAACGTTTTACCTCGAGCTTTAAGAGCTTCGCTCTTAAAAAAAAAACAAGAAACGATGGGAAAAAGGAACAATTGGGATGAGGAATATGTGTAAGCTACTGTCGTTTTGTTAACTGATTGTGTTTATCTTTTCCCGTGAAACAAGGACCAATGGAGCGAGAAAAATGCTTCGGCTATCCGTGGCAACTCATTCATTGTGGAGCAAGCACAAATAATAATAATAATAATAATAATAATAATAATAATAATATCTGGGGTTTTACATCCCAAAATCAAGATTGATTATGAGAGACGCCGTAGTGGAGGGCTCTGGAAAATTTCGGACCAACTGGTGTTCTTTAACGCGCACTGACATTGCACAGTACACGGGCCTCTACCATTTCACCTCCATCGAAATGCGATCGCCGCGGCCGGGATCGAACCCGCGACCTTCGGGTCCGCAGCCGAGCACCGTAACCACTGCTTCACCGCGGCGGACCAAGCACAAAGAACGTTCATGTCAAAGAAGAAAATTAAGGATATCAGCAAGGAAGAGGAGTAGGCTATTTTCAGGTTCAGGCACATGAAAAACTTTAATTTTAGCAAAAAAAAAATGGGGGGGGGGGGGGAGAAGTTTACACTAGCCGTGTCAAGCTTAAGAAACAGCGAATCTGGTTGATCTCGGGGGCTTAACAGCTTAGCCGTATATAGCTACTTCTCGGCTGATGCTAGGTCTTTCCTTGGCATAGACAAGGTAGAGTCGAACCACAGCCTCTCACAGACCATGCAAAAATGTCCAAACTTCAGCGTAACATCTTTGAAAGCGGAATCTGGCTTACAAACACTTTCCAATCGACGTCTCATTACTAGTTTATCATTATTCCATAAGTTCTACCACAGCGCGCTAAATCAAGAAGCGTATATTTTGCCATCATCACGGATATCCTATCGCATTGGTCACCCCTTAAACGTTGCCCGTCCTCACGCTCGTACTGTCAACTTCGCATCTTCTTTTTTTCCTCGAGCAGCCAACGACTGGAACGACCTTGCGCAAGATATCGCTAACTCAAGCCCAACTGCCTTCATGGAAGCGATCACATCACAATATACCATGTGACAAAGTGTTCACCATGTTGTATATCTTTAACCCACCCCTTATGTAATACCCCCTAGTGGGGTCCCTAAGGAATAAAAGTGAAAGTGAAAGCCAGACGTAACGTGCAAAGCTGCCCTTGGCACCCTCGGTAGAAGCGCGGGCCTTTCGTCGCTCATAATCGGCCTCCGCCACGCCCGGAAACTCGGCGCCGCGGCTGTGCGGACTGTATCCGTCGGTGGGCGCGGCTTATAAGCAACGGCGTGGATGGTTTTTGACGGACACCCGACGTTTTACCTCGAGTTTCAAGAGCTTCGCTTTTAAAACATCCATTGAGTTTACAAAGGGTTATTATATAGGTCTGATCTGTAGATGAATAAAAATACTGAAACAAGAAGCGAAAATTAAATTGTGTGGTCTGCGAAAAAAATTCGAGACAGAACATAACTACGCGAAATTCATTAGCGGTGTAGAAATTACAAAATAAAAGAACAACCTGCCGAAAAATCTGCTTTACAGGGTAAGCTTGCGTGACTAAAAAAAATTTCAAAAGAGTATCGATGGCTATCGGCAACATCGACTGAAAACGCAGGCCTTGATTACTATGTTTTTGGACTGCACCGAAGTAAAAAAAAAAACAGAAATGCGTGCAGTGGACATTCCCCGGGTAAAGGCAGCGCAATCTAATTCTAGCCGCAATTCTAGCCCAGTGAAAGACGTCATTTGGTCGTTAAAGTTAAAGGCGGTATCTAGTAAATGACAAGGTTTTACTAATTAAGGCACCAAGAAAGATCTTGCAATTATAGCTACTTCCAGTCTTGGCTTAGTAGCGATTGTCATGGTTACACATGTTTCTATATGTTCATGTACACATGCCTACGTAGCTCAATAACAATGGAGTAGCTTTTGTAGCGTTAGCTACACTGGCCTAGCCAAGCCCGTTTGGCGCGCCTCCTCAAGAGCCGTGCTGCGCATGCGCGAGGATCAGTGATGTCAAACAGCTGGCGCACCGGAGCCGGCACCTCCCGCGCACTCCGCCGCCGCCGCGCGCGGCTCACCGCCGCAGGTCTGCGCATTCCAGAGGAGTGACGTCGTAGCCGTGGTAGACGCAGTGGTGCCGGCGCGCGCGCAGCTATTCGCCTTCGCTGTGCAGTCACCGTCTGACACTGCGCTGGAGCCGCTGCGCTTCTGACTGGCGTTTGGCCAGTGTGGTATAGCCATACACGTAGTGGCTACGTCTATACCTAATCGTGCGGCTAGTGAACTGTGTGTGGTGGCTGGTGACTTCAGTCGTGCTCCAGACTCTCTTTGTGTTCCTTTGAAGGACACGTTTAATCTCGACTTAGCCAGTCTTCCAACTGCACAGACGACCCAATAGGGGAAGCATCATTGATCTTGTCGATCAGAGACAGACAGACAATTCCAAATACTGTGTTGGGGCCATAGAGACGGAAGCGTGTTACTTCACTGATCACCGAGCCGAATTTGTGGCAATAGACAAGCAACCTGACGTTGAGCAAAAATAAATATACATGTGCCACATAATACGTATACCGTGTTTGTGTGTCATTGGAGCAGCAGTAAGCATGATAATCAAGCTAATCCTAGACAATCTGGACAATCAAGAAAGGTAAGAATAATCATGCTTGGGATTTAAAAACAGCGCAAAATAGAGACAAGGGACTAAAGAAGAGACGACACGGCGCTGAACTCACAACTAAAATTTATTGGAAGGCACACACACATATATCAAGCAGCCGACCTAGTCACGTGGCACACCAAAGGCGTCTGCGCAGCAGAGCAAACAGGATACAAAAAAGACCTAATCATTGTGACAAGCAGCACGTGTGTAAACAACCGAAAAACAAAACACAAAAAACCAACAATCCTTCATACTGGCCAAAGAACATGCGTAACAGTCCAAAAAGAAAACTAATAATCGCTTCAACATGGCAGCGCTGAACCCAGGTATCGAACCTCCTTTTCCCCGAGGGCCACAGACGGTTTACTTACGCACCTTTCCCCCTCCCTTTCAATGTGAAAAGCCTCCATCACTTCCCTGGTGCATTTGTCCCGATGGCCAAACAAACAAGTGACTTCATTTGCCATAGGTTGGCAGCCACAGTCTCTACAATGTGCTGGCAAGTGTAAACCGCCAGAAGCCGTTAATGAGGTTAAGTGTTCTTTTAGTCTCACATTAATGCACCGCCCGGTTTGTCCTATATAAACCCACCCGCATGATAATGGCAACTTATATACAACACATGATTTACACTGAACATATCTATTCTTTCTTTTCTCCGGACAGAACGAGCAGGCCTTGCGTGAACCCGAACTTCTTCTATGCAAGCGGGAGCAAATAGAAGACATCTTATTGGGAGCGGACATCACAACACGTACCCCATACCTACTGGCCGCATTTTTTTAAGCAATGGGACAACTTGTGCACGTAGGGTACCACAACCGGTCTCTTTTCATTGCGAATGCACTCTGTTCTCCTACGCGTATCATTAACGCCCTCTTGACCCACTTGATTAGCTTTTGACAGCTCCTCAAGATTTCCGTATCAGGGTAGCCCGCCGACTTCAGCCTTTCGACTTGGCTCAGGAAAGATTCTTTTAACACATGCGTGCACGTTTTTTGTAGCGCAGCTCGCAGCGCAGCATAAATAATGCCGAACTTAACTATTGTCACGTGGTCGTGACGTTGACCCAAGCAGCAGTCGGTATGCTCAAGATGAAACTGTTTATTAGGCCGAACTTGTGGCCGGTAAACTGAAAGTCACATTACAGCAATACACGCTGGCACTGATAGCGGCGAACGGAGCGTCGGCCGTCGATCAAACTGAACATCCTTGGAGCGCGCTGGCTTTTATGCATCACGCGTCGAACATTCTAGCCTTATCACAGGTCATCGCGCAAGCTCTGGAATAATCGCGAGTGGTCGCGTCTTGCGTGCAATCTTAACAAAATGATCTACAATAATCGCGAAGGTTCTAGAACAATAAGGCGCGGTTTGAGCTGAGCTTTGCTGAAGGTCTCTGTGGGCGAAAACCGAATACAACAAAAGTGAAAATAAGAATAGCGCGTGGCAATGCCCCCCTCTGGAAAGGCATCGTCCCGATGCTTAAAACAGAACACGGGGGGGGAAAATGCATGCAACAATAAATCACAACAATAAAGAAAGAACGTACAATAATTAAGCAATAAGTGCAGTCCACAGGTTTGCTAACGCGCGTAATACGGCTTGAGGCGCACGACATGGACGACTTCAGGTCGCGCACGGCGCCGTTGAGAGTTCGTGATGCCGTCCGGGACGACCTCGTAGTCCAGAGCACCGAGACGTCGAAGCACCTTGTACAGCCTTCGAATGGCCGGAGGTGAACGGCAAGATACCCTTTACGGATCGGGGCTTGTACAACCAACACACATGTTCCTCGTAAAAGCGCAGTCTAATATCTAGAAACTGAAGCTCCCCTTTTTCAGGCAGCTCGTGAGTGAACTTTTAGCCCATGCCCAGACTCCTTAAAAATGTTTAATACATCAGTTCTCGTGCTATGCTGACTGTCGGTTCTAATCACAATTAAAAAATCATCGACATACCGAAAAATGTGGCAGGACACATTTTTTGGTATGTCGTGTGTTTGCAGAGCAAGGGTTTGCTCTTGGTATATCAAACATTGTGCCCGCCGGAACTACAATGGATGTGCGGTTTCCTCAAGCCTTCGGTGGGACACGCCAGAAGGATATGCCGCATTTTGTGCTCTGAGTTGTGGAGGCAGGTTCGTTTTTTCCAAGACTGTTTGGTGGCGGCCTGCTCCACTGAGCCAACATACAGACAACAGCGCCGCTTGAAAGAATGGAGGAAGACGACCGATGGAATCACCGAGTTCTTTTGGAGCACGGTGCGACTGACGCTTCCTACCAGGAAAAAGAAAGGACTGACTCAAGGTGAAGTGCGCCTTCTTGGTGATTGTTCTATCCCGGAGGACGTTAACAAGGTTTCAAAACTGGGACTGAAGTTCGCGTTTGAACCTATTGTTCCACCGGCGGAAAAGGTCGCTTTTTCCAGGAACATTTCCCGGTATGTGCCTGAAGGCGAGCAAATAAGATGCGTGTCTGATTGCATCGATATGTGCACTCAAACGTCGTTGGCTACGCGAAGGCGCTCGCCTGACAAGTTAGTCGTAGAATTTTTTGGAGGGGAATAGTCTTAGGGTTTGCCTGTCAGATAAGGAAGGGATGTTTGTGGTCATGAAAGAGGGCGTTTTTAATGAAAAATCTGAGACAGCTGTATTGAAGAATTTCAAAAGAGTGGATGTTAAAACAGGGAAGGTGAAACAGCAGGCCATTGCTATGCTGCAAGATAGGAATCTGTCCAGTCTCGTCAGTAGAGTAAAAAAGGCAAAAGAATTAAACCTGCAAGTTTTTTCCTCCGTGAAAACCCATAAACGAAATTCCCCTGTTCAGAGCCATCATTTCAGAAAAAGGAACTTGGCTTTCTGAGATATCGACTTTCTTGCAGATGCACCTGGAAGCCCTCAATGTAGTCGATCCTTTAACAGTTTAGAAATCGGAAGGTGTAGTAGATTTTTCTCAGAACTAGGAACCCGGGTTCATGTTCGGCATTCAGCATCGACATCGAGGGCATGTTTTACTCCTCACCGCATGGTGAACTTCTGCAGATTGTTAAATCTTGTGTTGTTGAGGACAATAATGAAGTTAAGTTCGTTAACAGTTGTCGAGTTTCCTTGGAAAGCTTTTTTAGAATTCCTGATGTTTCACTTGCGGTCTATGTTTGTGGAATGGAAAGGGGGCATCTATATCCAAAAATCCGGGGTTTGCATCGGATCTAGGGTGGCACCGGTTTTAAGTAATATTTTCCTGGGTCAAGTCGACAGGTCTGTTGCCGAGAAGTTGCACAACCTGTCCTGCCACATTTTTCGGTATGTCGATGATTTTTTTAATTGTGATTAAAACCGACAGTCAGCATAGCACGAGAACTGATGTATTAAACATTTTTAAGGAGTCTGGGCATGGGCTAAAGTTCACTCACGAGCTGCCTGAAAAAGGGGGAGCTTCAGTTTCTAGATATTAGACTGCGCTTTTACGAGGGACATGTGTGTTGGTTGTACAAGCCCCAATCCGTAAAGCGTATCTTGCCGTTCACCTCAGGCTATTCGGATATAGTTAAGTCCGGCATTATTTATGCTGCGCTGCGAGCTGCGCTCCAGAAAACGTGCACGCATGTGATAAAAGAATCTTTCCTGAGCCAAGTCGAAAGGCTGAAGTCGGCGGGCTACCCTGATACGGAAATCTTGAGGAGCTGTCAAAAGCTAATCAAGTGGGTCAAGGGCGTTAATGATACGCGTAGGAGAACAGAGCGCATGCGCAATGAAAAGAGACCGGTTGTGGTACCCTACGTGCACAAGTTGTCCCATTGCTTAAAAAATGCGGCCAGTAAGTATGGGGTACGTGTTGTGATGTCCGCTCCCAATAAGATGTCTTCTATTTGCTCCCGCTTGCATAGAAGAAGTTCGGGTTCACGCAAGGCCTGCTCGTTCTGTCCGGAGAAAAGAAAGAATAGATATGTTCAGTGTAAATCATGTGTTGTATATAAGTTGCCATTATCATGCGGGTGGGTTTATATAGGACAAACCGGGCGGTGCATTAATGTGAGACTAAAAGAACACTTAACCTCATTAACGGCTTCTGGCGGTTTACACTTGCCAGCACATTGTAGAGACTGTGGCTGCCAACCTATGGCAAATGAAGTCACTTGTTTGTTTGGCCATCGGGACAAATGCACCAGGGAAGTGATGGAGGCTTTTCACATTGAAAGGGAGGGGGAAAGGTGCGTAAGTAAACCGTCTGTGGCCCTCGGGGAAAAGGAGGTTCGATACCTGGGTTCAGCGCTGCCATGTCGAAGCGATTATTAGTTTTCTTTTTGGACTGTTACGCATGTTCTTTGGCCAGTATGAAGGATTGTTGGTTTTTTGTGTTTTGTTTTTCGGTTGTTTACACACGTGCTGCTTGTCACAATGATTAGGTCTTTTTTGTATCCTGTTTGCTCTGCTGCGCAGATGCCTTTGGTGTGCCACGTGACTAGGTCGGCTGCTTGATATATGTGTGTGTGCCTTCCAATAAATTTTAGTTGTGAGTTCAGCGCCGTGTCGTCTCTTCTTTAGTCCCTTGTCTCTATTTTGCGCTGTTTTTAAATCCCAAGCATGAACCACCAACTAGCCCAACTTTCGCTTCTAGTTTAAGAATAATCAGCTGAACCTTTGCTAACGCTACGTATATCCTGGCATAGCCGAGCTGAGCCACTGCAACATTTTTTACCACAGTAATCTTGATTTTAATGGTAACAAAGCACAAAGAAACGCAAATAACAATAATTAATAAAAAACACAGTTAATATAGACAGTGACAAATTAGCGCATAAAAGGACGTGGACAATGACGCAGATAGTGAGAATTAAATGAACAGCGGTGTGTTTCTCACCTAAAAGGCATATTCAGCCGCTATGGCTAGAAAGGGGCTCAGTATCATTGGTGCCGAAGGTTAATTGGTGTATTCACTTGGGAGGTGCCATTGGTGCCATTGTACTGAGTTACTCAAACGCTATATATATTTGCCTTAATGTTTTCCTATTGTAGTGGTGAAGGAGCAACGTATTCGCCAGTGGGACGCTCGCTTGGTGCGAAGCGCGAGCGCAGATCGCGAGCTGTGGGTGCCCAGCCTGACTGACTGTTTTTTCGCTTTGCCGGCTCTCTGCCTGCTGTCCAACATCACCGAATAAACCCCCCTTACAATATATATATATATATATATATATATATATATATATATATATATATATATATATATATATATATATATATATATATATATATATATATATATATATATATATATATATATATATATATATATATATATAGTTCACTAGAGATTAGTGAACTTTGACGGACGAAGATAGCGAAGGACCGCACGTTGAAGGCGACGAAGTAAAAAAAAAAAAAGAAGCACATTTAGTATTTGACGTTTGCGTAATTGCAGAAAAATATTTTGTAGTTCTTGCTGTTCGAGCTCCTCTAATAACGTTTTTTTTCTGGGAGAACCTCTATATTTCAGCGCGCATGTAAATTCGTACGTTAGTGAGAATATCTTACACTGACCGTACCATAGTCGGCGACCCCTCAGTAAAATAACGTATTGCACAAGCTGACTAGAGTGCGCCACCTTGCTTGCTTCCATCCAATTACTGCGCATACACGACGCAATCCACTTTTTTTGTTACCAATAGATGTCCCGAACGTGTGGCCACTCTAAGGAAACTTTTAAGGCGAAAGCCTTAGACGCCTCGTCAGACGGGAAATTTGACCGCCCGTGGCGACCGTCCAGTGGCCTCGGAGACGAGTGATGCAAAAAATCATGATCACGTTATGACGTCACCATATGACGTAATCATGAGGTCAGCAATCGCAAGAATTTGTGACGTCATCATGACTTCACCAATTCTGGCATGACGTCATGGGACGTAACGCCACAATATGCCGCTGTAGCGCCCTTCTTTGGGCGGCAAACAAAACCAGGAGAGCGCGTGATCTCAAGAGAAGAAAATGAAGACGGCGCTTGGCAGTGGCACGTGAAGCCACGGCTCGTGTTCCCTGTTCCCTTTGTACATCGACTGAGAGGGAGGAGGTGGCTTTCGCCTTCGAGTCATCTTGGTGAATGCGCAGGGGACCGTGTGAGTTTTCCCCCCCCCCCCCCTTTTTTTTACGACTAAAGAGAAAAAAACAAGAGAGACAACTACAGATCAAGTTATTACTGCACGTCCGCTTGTAATATATCCTGCAGATATTCGCCTCTCCAGCTGTACTCCTTCTCAAATCTTTCATTTTTTTTAAAAAATAGGAAAGAGCACTGCTGCGCACGTAGAAACTCCGAATCGGTTGAAATCGAGAAACGAGAACGAATTACGGGGACGGCAAAAATAACAGAAGGAAAAAAAGGTAATCAGGCCTCACATCTACATTCTTGCTCCGAGCGAATAGGACCGAAACGGAAGCAATTTGCCTCAGGCTTGAACAGTGAGCAAACACGCCAGCTGTTTCATTTCTCTCGTTCGCTTTTGAGAGAAAAGAAAATGAGTCTTACGATGTAGCTAGTGCTTTTTGGGCTAGTTGGTAGCTGTTTCCTGTGAAATATGGTTATATCCAATGAATGTTGTGTTTTTCATATCCGGGTGTGTATTTGTTTAATTCTTTTCTTTTCAAAGACTCAGTATATTTTGCAAAAGAATAAAAATACGGAAATATTTGTGCTGCAAGGTATCCCACTTCTTCAGCTCTCATGTACGATTGAAAGGATGAAGTGCAGTGCACAAATGTGCAGAAAGCGCATGATTAAAACTTGCCAATGCAACCAATTCTGTTTTAATTTTATGTGTAACCCGCAACTCCTCAGGTTAAGGAAGCATAATTTCCGTACCACAACACTCGCACCTGACGACTCCTCCTGGTACATTATTTTAAATTCCTAGTGAGCAATCTATGCCAGACATACCACAACGACAACACTGATGTACGTCTTAGAAACAGAAACAGAAAAAAATGAATCTGTCCCTTTGCTTAGGTACGCTGCAATGGCCAACAACCCAGCATGCGACGAGTGTAGCAGGGTGGAAACGATGCTGTGATGAGGTTCTTTGAATATTTTAGATAAGACGGATTACGTTGCGTCGGTGACGACAACGTCCGCAAGAAAATGGCGAGGCTGCCTTGCAGGTTTGAACAATACTTTATGAAAACATGGGAAGAAAAAGACACACACACGCACACAGCAAACAAAGCAAACACAGAAACATGAGCTAATGTCTCTGATAAGAGTAGCGTCCTAAACAGAAGTCTGTCTAACCGTACACGGGCTCACCCACTGGGGAGTCGAACGCTTTGGCCGATGCGAGGTGACGTGGCGCAGAGACGAGGAGTGCAAGCTGGCTTGAAGAGGTCACCGACGGGTTGCGGAGTTTGCCAAGGAACCTGGAGCCTTGGTGAAGGGAGCGCAGGAGGCAGGAGACGTCAGCGGCCACGTTGAGCCCGTAGCAACAACGCGTGGACCGCGCCCCAGAGCGTCGACACTCGGGCCCGGTAACCCGACCGCGCCGAACACCCAAGACCGTCTGCCCTCCTGCTTGTTCCTCTTCCTCTTCCCCGCTCCACCAGCTCATCCACGGTGGCGCATTCTTCCACGTGCGCCAGTGTGGTCATCGTCTTCTTCTAACGTACAACACCACACCGTGCACAACACACGCCGGCTTTATGAGTACTTTACGCGCACATCACACAGGCCCCCGTTTAAGTCTTTTGTTGGTGTCAACCTAAACAAAAGGCCGTATATGTGCGCGTAGCACTGACATACACTACACTCCCTATGCCAAACCAGAGAATCACTAAAAGTCCTAGATCATCGAAAGAGTTCACAAAAACCACACACCACTACAGTCCTTACAACACATTTCAACATAAAATAGAATAATTAGGATGTCAGTAAATTCATCTGGCAACGTGTCCACCCTCGAGTGCACTGTACAATTTAAGTGCATCCAGAAATGTTTGGCCAACACAACGCCTCAGATGCTAGTATACACCTTTTCCAAACGTTGCCATGAAAGTAAGTGTGCCCCGTTGCCAGTTCAAACCCAAAACAGCGTCCGGCTAGTTGAACACTTCATTTAAGTAATCGCGTCCCACACAAAACGAAGGGCGCGATTCCCACTCGTTGCAGAAAAGCGAACCAGAGACGCACACCTGAGTGTGGTCGTCGTCTTCTTCTAATGTACAACACCACACCGTGCACAACACACACGCCGGCTTTATGAGTACTTTACGCGCACATCACAGATGCCCATCTTAACAAGCAGGCAGATATTGGAAAAACGAACGCCTTATAAGGACGAAAGTACGCCCCTTCGCACCCTAAATGAAGTAGCCAGCAAACCAGGGACTGGCGCCGCCTCCAAACGAACGCAAACTCAGACGTGCCAAGACTACACGTGATTTCTCCACAGGTATACAGAGCAGTGTTAAGCCCCTGGTGTAGTGACCACACAGCCACACTTACACACATGACTTACAAACCGTACAGAGCGGCCAGCCAATGTGGTATCTAGGTTAATGCGTTCACGACAAACATTCACGACGTGGTCTTGGGAGGCACGGCTTTCCGAGCTGGCACTGGGGAGCCACCTGGTGAACCTAGGCCAGGCCAGGCGAGCCACCGCGGCCAGTGGGGCTCTGCAAGAGCGCTCAACTCGGGATGAACCACAGACTCTCAACATGAAATAATGTTTATTCGTATTCTCTGTGAATTTCTCGGTTTCAGTGCACCCAGGAAAGAAATCTAAAAAAATCACCGCATCTCCACGAAGTGAATGATGATGAGTGTGCGAAGCTGCGGGATCGTTCGGTGTTACCGTATATCACCCGTGGCATTGCCCACTCACGCATGTAAATCAGTGACAAAGCGGTGTACAGTTATATACAATGTTTATTGGTCATAAATGGTATGTCGTGTTGAGTTGAGGATTTCGTTTTTACTTCATTACTACTGCTTTGAGGTCCGTGAAATGTAGAACCAATGGTTCTACGATCGGATCTAGACTTAAGATGGCAAAAACGAGGTCTAAGCACGTTTCCCTGGTGGTTGTTGGTTGTTTCCAGTCATACGACATGCATCGTATAGTATCGAGACGTCATATACTGCACAAGCCGTTTTTGCCGTTTAGCCACCGCTTCCCGGGCTATCGCCTCCGGGGTTCCAGCTTGTTGTCAGCGTTGCCGTTCAGCCGCCACTTCCCGCACCCTCAATACCGAGTCCGCTTGGCATTTTTGCCGTTTTGCCGCCGCTTCCCGCGCCTTACGTTTGTTTTTATCCATGGCAGAAAGAGAATGTTCCATGGTCGTCATCGTCATCGGGTACCTTGCATGTGCTAACGCGCTTATTCTTCATCGTCATCAGCATCATCATCATCGTCATCGCGTATTGTGGGTAGAACGGACAAGCCTAGACACTAAGGTGCTTCACCCCTAAAAAAGAAAAAAAAACTTACTGGTTCCTTTGTGCATTCACCAAAGACGACTCGAAGGCGAAAGCCATCTTTTTTCTCAAGTCGATGTATAGGCGATGCGCAAAGCGCTGACGACGCCATCGGCCGCCATGGCTCGGAAGCGTTGGCGGGTCCGGGCGAGCAGTGTTCCCGCGAGCGTGTACGCGAGTGCACGGATGGATATGTTTTCATCGTGATTTAACGACTCTGTCGGGCTTCAGTGATGTCGAAAAATAACTGCTGCGTTGTCGGCTGCTCAAACACATACAAGAGATCACCAGGAACGCACTTCTACAGGTTTCCGGCGCTATTGCCTCAGCGAGAGCGACGGCGGCGGAGGATTGCGGTTGTCCGACGCAGAAGGTGAGCAGTCGCGCTTTGTTTACGGCAGTGTTAGAACGATTACTGTGTTTTTATTTCTCCATTTATGTCGCTACGTCTTCAGCGAACCCGACTACGTTTACACTTGGTCGCCTCGCCTGCATTGTAGACGCTACAACGCACATGATGTTGTTATTACGGATAAGACGCGATGCCTAGGCTCTCTTGAAAAACGAATGGCGCGAAGCGCAATGCCGTAGAATGTGCGGCAGGTGACGGCTCCTTTACAAAAGCGCCGTGGAATCACACGAGTGCTGCACGAAATTGGCTGCATTCTACCTATTGATGGCACTGGAATGCGATCACCGGTGCAGAATGTTCGCTGTGCGCTCGCCTCAACTATACGCATATTGGCTGTAAAACATGGCACCTGTGCGCATTGAAGGCTTTTGACAGGACATTCAACCGATTCTACCTCCTTTTGAATGCCTCGTAATATGATTTCATGCTAATAGGAAACACCCTTGATGTATCCCACTAATGCTCATTCACTTTACACAAGCTGTGTTATGAGTGGGGCCATAGGCGTGCGCAAGGGAGGGGGGGGGAGGGGCTTTCCTATTCGCCTAAGAAAGGGATGGGGGGCGCACAATCTGCCCCATGGCATTGACTAAGTGGGTCATGGGGGAGTTGCGATGATCCTTTGCCCCCCCCCCCCCCTTGATGGGGAACCCTGCGCACGCCTGAGTGGAGCCGATTATGAAAACGAAGCTGCTATAACAAGCTAGGTGACCACCAGCTCCGCAGTCACTCAGTCTCGCGCCGCTAGCGCAAGCTGCCGAGATATTTTTTCGCAAGTTTATCGTGCTGGTTTCAAAGTTTTACCACCGCTGACCCTGCGCATGGCCGCACCCGTGAAATCCATGCGCCGGTGCGACAGCGCTCCCTCAAAATCTACTGTATAAACACATGGCACTTAAACAAAGCTACTGTGTGGAGAAAAAAACGTTAGTTCACGCGTCAACGCATGCAGGCATTAGTGATCGGGACGTTATAAAGAAAGCGGTGTACTTACGATGAGCTCCACTTCGTAGGGAAGCTTGTTGACGCTTGTCTGTGGCAAACACTTGGCGCGTATGGTGACAATGTCGTCCCACACAGCAGTGACATCGGACACATGTCCACTATTGTAACGTGCGGCTCCTTTGCGCACACTATCGCCACAAAAGTAATTATTTGGGACGAGCACAAGTGGCAAATCGCACGCGCGCACTTCCGTCATGCTTGCAGTGAAAGGAGGCGTCCGCTACGCGACCCGCTTGCGGTTCCGACGGCCGCCGCTACGCGGCTTTCAGTGACGCCCCTATAGGTGCTACGCATCGCGAATAAGGGAGCAGGAAACACGATCCTTGGTTTCACGGGCCATCTTGATTTTCTTCTCTTGAAGTCGCGCGCTCTCCGCCTTTCTTGGCCGCCCAAAGGAGGGTGCTACAACGGCATCGTGTGGCTTTGCGTCACATGACGTCACACATTTTGGTGATCTGTGACGTCACGATGACGTCATATGGTGGAGTCATCACGTGAGGATGATTTTTTTGCATCATTCCTCCCCGACGCCGCGGGACCATCGCCACCACCGGCCAATTTTCCCGTTTGATGGGGCATCTAAGGCTCTCGCCTTAATACATTAAATTTACTTGACAATCGTGCTTTGTCCTGGAAAAGTGGCCTCGATGGAGGCGAAATGGTAGAGGCCCCTGTACTGTGCGATGTGAGTGCATGTTAAAGAACACCAGATGGTCCAAATTTCCGGAGCCCTCCACTACGGCGTCTCTCATAATCATATCGTGGTTTTGGGACGTTAAACCCTAGATATTATTATTATTATTATTATTGGAAAAGTGGCCGAAACCGTCCTCAGCAGAGTAGTTCTTGAAAGCGTCAATTGTTGCGCTTTTTACGCACAACTGTTCTTCGTAACACACTTCAAGCAGTGTCGAATTCTGCTTTTTTTCTTTTTTTTTGTTTTTATTGGCACGAGCAACGCATGACACTCTTGTTTCTCTCCCAACGACTTCCGGTGGAGTACTTATTTCCGGTTTCCTTAACATTCAAAAAAAAGTTTTGTAAAAAAAATATTTGCGCTACGAAATCGATGGTTCTGGCTCAAGTTAGGAGTTACATTGGATAGATATATCGGAAAATTAATTTACTTACGATAAGGGCCAGTTAACGGTCAGGATAATTAATGAAAATTGATCGAAAGAGTTCGTTGCAAGAGTAGACGGTTCTCCTGTGAACAGCTGGGATCGCTGCCACACGTGGCGGAGCAGATCTTGACAACGCGCTTCTCTCTACGTCGCCTGTGATATTCGCTTCGACAACGTTACAGTAAGTCGCTGTTTCACCGCAAGGGTGAAGCAGGGAATGCGATAGCAAGACATTGCGATGTTATATGAAGTGAATCTGGCAGATAACTCTTTTGGATCCGATCTCACGCAACTCCACAAAACGCTCGTGTAAGAGAATAGGGCCGCTCCAGAGACACTTTTCGCACAGTCTCTTCGCGTTGAGAGCGCAGCACGTAGAAGGGTATACGAGCCGTCCGTTGATAGCGGCCGAGATAGCCAGATAGGGTGCGCGCCAGCGAGGGCGACCGCGCCCGTAAAAATCGCAGTTCGCAGTTACTTCTCGAGCAATCCCCCCCCCCCTCGCGTCGTTTCATGCTCGTTAAAGACGCGAGGGGGGGGGAGCCGCGTTTGTCGCCCCCGCTCACGCGTTATTACCCACGGGTAGAACGTACTATGGGCTAGAGGATCTTATCAATTTGGACTTTATACGGGACATGATGGCGATGGTGACGGCAAAAACCCGTCGAGACAGTCCATATAATTCCTAACGCTATAAAAAAAATCATAATGTTTGCACTAAGTCGCGCAAAGCTTGGCACAGCGAAGCATGGGCCCGTCGCCGCTCGTGCTCCCCGTCGACCGACACGTCTAGCTTCGCGATGCGCGGCTTCCTCGTCGGGAGTTCGCACTTTTTTAGGACGCCTCGTGGCTGCCTCAGCACGATCGGCTGCAGCCAGGCTATGCACTATAGAGCGGAGGTTGCACGCGATGTCTCCGTCGGTGGGTGTGGCTTGCTCGTTTCCTCTTTCTTTCTATCTTTTTTTCTCTCTGCCTACTTCCTCTCTTTCGTTGATGTTATCTCTGTCTCTCTTTTGCTTTCTGCGTCTTTTTCCGTGTATATCTCTCTTTGTCATTCTTTCTGTACTACGATTTACTCCCTCCCCTCCTGTTCACCCTCACATCTCTCCTCCTCATTTGCACTTACCTTTCCCACCCCCTTGCTGCACTATACTTACAAAGCTATGCTATGCTCTGCTAACGTTCACGTGTAAGCGGTGCCCTTACTAGGAAAGAGCTAGAGCTCGCTATCGATCAGTTACCTCTGTCAGTAACACCGGATCCTGATGGAGTATCAAAGGATTTTATGAAGCATTCAAGTGCCGTCTATGTCCCATTCTAATGAGAATTTTTTCAGAGGCGTTAGAGATCGAGGCTATTCCGCAGTCCTTTACCAAAAGTCACACAATTATGATTCCCAAGAGTACTCATAAAGAAAAATTACGCCATGTTGATGACTACAGGCCCATAACGTTATGCAACGTAGACTATAAAATTTTTGCTAAGATTTCAGCTAATAGGTTGCAGCTTGTAATGTCGATCGTTGTGGGACCCCATCCAACATGTGGACTGAAAGGTCGTTCTATAAAGACTAACATCCACATCACTCGCACTATTCCCGATTTTCGCTCTAATTCTTTTGACCAACTTGCATTACTGCAAGTGGACCTCGCAAAATCATTTGGTCATGTTTCTCACTCGTTTCTGCTTTCTCTTCTAGAGAGAGCTAATGTAGGCTCAAGATTGCTAAAAGGAGTGAAACTTTGTTACGAGCATTGCTCTACCCGCCTAATAGTTAACGGTCATCTCTCGCAGCTTATATCTATCCGCTCTTCTTTCAAGCAGGGATACCCTATGTCGCCGTTTCCGTTTTTTTTTTCTACTTAGAACCAATGTGCATGCATATTAGTCAATATTATAATATTCATCCCTTCAGACTCCTAGAGAGTGCAGTTAAAATTTTCGCGTACGTAGATGACGTTGCCTTTTTCTGCACTGGAAAACCCAGCATAGAAAGAATTGTTGAGGTAGTAGAGTAATTTGGTAGCGTCTCAGGTGTACAGATGGACTATTCCAAGAGTTAAGGACTGTGGTTCGGGTCATGGGGATCTACACCTGATCTCTTTGCCGGTATCGTGTGGTCTGAGGTGCCTCCAAAATATCTTGGTGTTCCACTAAGTGCACTCAAGTCAAGTGCACCCTACTGGAAAGATAGGGCGGCAGGTATTGAGCACTATGCTAAATCCTCTATACCACTTAACCTTTCAATTTTCGGTAAAGCGAAAACCTGCAACAACTTTTTGGCTGCAAAACTTTTCTATATATTACAAGTGCTGCACTGTACTAAGCCATACATACAGAGCTTTCGCCACAAATTCCCAACATTTATATGGTCATCAACCTAATCCATGAGACGCGACAATCTGTTCAGGCCAGTTAGTGCAGGTGGGCTAGATTTAGTACATCTGTACGTGTGGCAAATTGTATCTCGATACTTCTTTTTTCGCGACAGTACTCACCCTATTGTTCGGGCCTTCTTACAGGTAAACCTGGTAAATGTGTTACCTAAGTTAACAGTTTCATCTGATATTTCTGAACGACGTTGTCTGTGGGGATTTATGCGTGAAGTGTATTATTTATCTGTTCGTTTTTTTAGCAGTTAGGTTTTCAAAAGAATACCGTAATATGCCGAGCAAGCCCCCCCCCCCCTTTTTTTTTACCGTGTAGGATAATCCCACCATATTTGGGTGGGGAGCGCTTGCTCGGTCCCTCAGCGGTAATTGGTGCTTTTTGGCGCTTATTTCAGATGTCCCGGAAAAGAAAGGGGGGCGCTTGCTCGGGTGGGGGGCGCTTGCTCGGCATTTTACGGTGTATCTGCTGTATATCACGCAAACATCTTTACAGATGTTTAATAACGATGTTGTTTCCGCCACCACTTTATCGTACGAAATACTTGAGTCTGCCAGGGCATGATGTCCTAGATCGTGTGCGTAAAATACCGCTGCCACCATCGACAAAAACGTTCTTTTTGAAAGTGCACTCTCAGATCTTTCTTGTGAAGGCTTGGCTTTGTTCAAGGGACATTTTCGTGTCGTCTGTTAATTGTCCACTTTATGATGTGCCCGAAACAATTGAGCATTAGTGTTGAAGATTGGGCGAGTTGGTTCGTCGTACTTGAACTGTTATAGCGCATTACGGAAAAAAGAGAATCGGCCGAGCAGACGGACACAAAAGAGGACAGAGCGCTCTGTCCTCTTGTGTCCGTCTGCTCGGCCGTTTCGATTTTTTCCGTAATGCGCTATAACAGTTCAAAATTGAACATTGTTTTATAAGCTGCAGAGATGCAATCTTATTTTGGGATGTGCTCCATCGAACTTTTAAAAAAGACTTTGCGCTAAATTCACATTCCGTGCGATATCTGTTGCCAGCAAGTTACAAGGATGTACCATTCGACATGTTTCTATGTGTTGGAATGCAAGCCTGCGGAAGGCGCATGTTGCAGAAAAACGCCGAGCTAATATTTTCCTCAACAGCCCACGCGATGTATACGTGCAAGTGGAGTTTGAGACAGAATGACATGTTGTGTTGGTGAGGTGTTTATCCTCACTGCCGTTCTAGAGTATAATTCGAAGAGGCCGATACTTTATGTATTCGCTCTGGAGACGATGAATTCTTTAGTGTTGTGATGATTGCCTGTTTCCGGGAGGATGTGCTGCTCGGCATGACCAGTCCCACAGAGCCCTATCAACTTTCTTAAACAAATCCGGCTTGGCCCTGCGTTTATAGATATTTTTCTATGTGACTACTTAAACGTTTGTGTTCTCGTCTTTCTTTCTTTTTTTTTCTTTCCTCTGTTCTTTCTTCCTTCTTTCCTCCTACCTTCCCTTCCTCTGCTTTTTCTCTTCCCAAAGAAGCAGGCAGGCGTTGTGCCCCTGTAGGTGGCAGTTTCAGCCGTTTCCCTCCCTAATTCCTGTGTCTCGTGTTCCTCTGTGTCTTCGTGTTTTCCTGTTTATCCAAATAAAATAATAATAATAATAATAATAATAATAATAATAATAATAATAATAATAATAATGATTGTGACGCGGTAAGAGAAGAATGAACATATTACTTCTCCGTCCGTATTGAATTACTGTCAATAAATACCATGAAAGAAAGAAAAAAGGCTGGATAACCGAGTGGTTAGACGCATGGCCTTCGGATCACGGGTATATACACTGGCTCGAATCCCGCCTCGCGAAGAATTTTTTTTTCGGCAAGAGTTTTTCCGTTTATTTTTTTTTTGTACCTTTCTTTCCATCTTTCTGTTTGTATCTCATTTTCGTTCTTTCTCTCTCTCTGTACTCGTTCTCTCACCGATGAGGGTTATTACAGGAAACGCCGTAGCGGTCAGTAGAGGGATTTGCCCGAAATCTGTGGCACATACTCGTTCATCATGATGATAGTTTCGTGGCAGGGTCGAAACTTTACGGCTGGTGTAAACAGCTTCGCTCTTAAAAGCTTACTCAAAGATCATACCAGTACACACGAACGCCTACGTGAGAGAGCCGCTAGAAGTAACATAAATGATGCGGTGGAGTCGCCTCCTATTCTTTCTTTTTCTTTTTATTTTGTAACATTTTTTTTTCTATTACCTTTTACTCCCCGTTCCTCAGTTACCCAGCACGGGGTGGTCAGCCGGTCTAAGAAGTGTCTAACCTTCCTGCCTTTCAATCTGTTCCTTTGTCCTCCTTCGCTAAGATGCACATAATTCGTTCCACTGCTATCAATCTTCTCGCAGAGTAAACATTGCGCGTAGCATTAGAGATCTTCGATACAGTTCGGGCCGGTAATGCGTAAGGCACTCTAATTCAACGCTATACGAACATGTATTTCGCGGAATCCTAGAATTGCCCACAGAAGCGCTATCTTGATGTGCTTAGCATTACAGTCGAACCCGGATATATCGAATATGAAGGGTATCACAAGAGTTCTATATTATATGGGTAATTCATTAGATATATAAACAATTTCATTTATATGAAAAATATATTCATAGTGATTTTACAACTGTTCGCTATACAGATTAGCTCGTCATATGCGGGTTCGATTTGTTTGAGTAAATATGAAATCCAAAGTGTACGACAAAGAAAAGAAATAAACGTCATTGGTCTTGCGCTGATTAATGAGCCCACGTGATCATAATATTTTGTAAGCTTCGGAGACGAAGAAAATAAAAGCAAGCAAAAATTTAGTTCACCAAGGCGCGCTACATCGAAAAACTGGACGCTGGATTCTGATGACACAGAAAGAAACATAAAACAGTTGAGCTTACTTCGAGAACGTTCATGGTGGAAAACTGTTTTTTTTTTTGTAGTATGTAAGGTTAGACAGATACTATATAAAACCTAAACGCTACTTCCATGCAGCGATGACGTCCATGGTAAAGTAAGATATTGATCAGCTGAAGCGACTTGACTGCGGCTGCAACGTTTGGCTATCAGGGAAACGAAACAAGACTGCGGCGCCGATGCACGACTTCCAGCTGAAAGCCTGAGCTCACAAAAAAAAAATGAATAAAATGAAAGAGAAAGAATGAAAGCACGCAAAGCGGGATGCCCGTCTGCCGCCCGACAGGATGAACGTCCATTACATTACGGCTCTCTTAGTAAAGGGTCGTCTATGGGAGACCGATCCGGAAAGCAGCAAACGACACTCACAAGGAGAAAAAATGAGGAAGCGTGTTGGTTTGGCGGTGTGAAAGGAAGCAGCAGAACGGCTATTGGGAGCTTCCAAGCGGCGAGATTGCCTGCCTCTTCCTCTTCCGCCTTTTGACTCTACCGTGTTTGCCGCACTCCTACCTCCACTCTTCCGGTAGTCGCCGACACGGTCCGTCGAAGCGCAGTAATGGATGGACGTCCTCCTGAACGCACTTGCGAACCCACCCTCCCTACGCCGCCGCGGTCATCAGGGGCGCTGATGAAAGACTAGCTGATGAGCAGATGCCAGGACGATCTCGCCAATCCCTCTGGTTACGCTCATTGAGGAGGGCGCCAAACCGCCATGCACGCTAAATGTCCCAAACGTGTCTTGACCGCCGAAGCCTGACGCGGGGTATAGCTATAGATAAGGGTAATATCTCTGCAGGAAACACTGTGGGGATTTTGAAGCGTGGTCGCAGTCAGACACGAACGCAGTAGTGCCTTACTCTCAGGTATTGTGAGCAACATTAGAGGACAAAGATAGGATAGCGGGGATGTATTGCATATAGAATAAGCTTCGTTACTGCAAAAAAAAAAAAAAAAAACAGAAAAGAAAAGGTGGTAGAAGGGTCGCGTCGACGTAACGGACATTTGACGACTAAAACTAAGCGAGGGGTAAGTGTAGGTTCCCTGTCATTGGCTCTAATCAACGAAGAATGCATCGATCGAGGTGCGGGATAATGCAGAACTATTTTGTCCTGTTTCTCTTCCATTGCTTTCAATGAGTAATCCTGCCGCATAAACAAGACGAACCTCAAGCAAAGCACTCTACATCCCCATGTTCATAGAGACAAGAGTGTCTCCCCAACGTTAAAGGTACCAGTGAAGCAATCAGAATAATCTCGAACAAAAAAGACGTGAATGTGGTGCACAAACCGACCAAATCAACGAATCGGTGTCTACCAAAGCCCTAGTACTCTCCACCAAGAGAGGAAACTCAGGCGTCGTCTATTAAATCAAATGTTCCGACTGTCAAGCTGAATTCGAAACTCAAAAACTTAATCGCAAAAAAAAAAAATAAAACTTTACCGAAAAAAAATTAAGCAATGCAAAGACGATGCAGAACACTTTCCAGACAGTGAAGCTCCCGAACAAAACCCTCCGAAGTTGCAGACCATAAAGTTGCCTCCGAGGGGACAGAAGTTCTAACAGCAGAAACTAAGCAACAAAAATGACTGTTGTCGGAGTCATGCTATATTTAGAACACCAAAAACAAGTAAGTCGTTGAACTTGCTGTTGGTTCACATTCAATAGGAAATGAAGAGATCAAGGGAAGTTTTTTCCGTGAAGTCAACCATCTCCGACGTCCCCAGGACATCAATTCCAAGCAACTAAAGAAAAGCTCCAAGCCGTCAACACTCTCACCGCCGAAGCACAAGCTCTTTTTCCCATCTTTCCCTGCCTTGCAATGAAAGACGCTCAAAGGTCGCGTCTCTATATCTCCGCTGTCACTGCCACTGAAGAAGGAACCGAGTCGGTTTCGAAACATCAGTAAAGAAACACATTTTACAGTTGAGCTGTTAAGCTTCTACTTATGCCGTTAGTCATTGACAGAAAGCTATCATCATGATGAACCGGCGCGCGCTCTCTTCGTCCTCTCTTCATCTTCGGCTTCGCTCCCAGAACATGTGCGCCGATTTATCCGGCGTGGGATGCAATAACTCTGATGGGCTGGAAAAGAAGTACACAGAGAAAAAAAAATAGAAAGAGACAGGAAGCCAGAAATGCTTGGCGAATAAATTTCTTGGCAAGGTGAGATCCGAATATGAGCATCGTATCCACTCGGCTATCCAAGCACGCTAGCAGAGCACAGCATGGCCTTTTGTGTAGTACAGTATAGGAAGGGTTCGAGAAAGAGGAGTGAGGATGAGGAGGAGGGGAGAGAATGCAAAGGATAGCATATAAAGAAAGAGGAATGGAGAAATAGACAGAAAGACAGAAAGAGAGCGAAAGATATAAAAAAGAAAGCTGAAGCGATAAACCGAGAGAGAGAGATAGAGACAGAAAGGCAAGAAAGAAAAAAAACATGGCTGATCCCTCTGTCATAGGTATCGGTATAACACGAAAGTGAAACATGTCTCCACAAAGGTAGTTGAGCGTTTATTGTGCACTGCTTCGCCACAAGGGCGAAGGAATGAACGCTAGAGCAACAAATTGTAATGTCACGCGAACAACGGCAAGCCGCTCGAAACTTGCAGCGCGCAACCTCAAACAGTAAGGACGTGCGAAATCAGCATACACAGGACTAGCGCGGACTGTCACAGCTCGATACTTAACGCGCGCTGCTCAAACGCAAAGAAAGGCGCACGAAACGAACACAAAAGTACACACAGGACGAGGGCGAACAACTGTCACAATTGTTACTTCGTATGTAAGCGGCGCGCTCCTTTCGTAAACGCGGCCGCTGCGGCGAGCGAAGTGACCGTGGTGCGCTCTTTAACCACTGTAACTTGAAAGCAAACTTGCGGTGGATACGCAAGACGTAGAAAGCGCCCCCCAATCACGATATAAGCGCGTGCGCATGAGCGACCACGCCCTGTCGAGGCGCACGTGCCGTGCGCACGCGCTTCGCAACGAGATGGGGGGACGACCTACAGAGCGGGCCGCTCACTAGTAATGACGAAAACACGCTGAAGTTGCCGAGCTCAAAGGACCGCCAATGGTATATGGCGTATATAAACAACTGTCCGTTAGTCAGGTGGAGAACGTGCGCTCTGTGGCTTAATGGTTTCGCGCCGCGCGCTGCGGAGGGAGAGGTCGTAGGTTCGACGCCCGGCGACGGAACTTTTTCTTCTAGCTTTTTCTTTGCAATGTGTTAGTTTATATTTTACAACGTCATATCCGTGAAGGAAATACGTCAGGGGAGCTGTGGTGGACCCCGGCATAAAACACTTTCGTGTTAAAGAAAGAGATAAAGAAAGAAAGATACGATTAGAAATAAACAGACACAAAGAGGACACAAAAACATAGATATGCGAGAAAAAGAAAGAGAAATATAAAAAGAAAGGAACAAGGCCGCCCAGCTCCGCACTTTCTTCAGGCTCGGGTACCACTACCACGAAGCTGCCTTAATTTTTTTTTTTGGTTGGAGCCACATGAAAGTTATGTTGAATTAACCGAGCTGTGCAGGTAATTCTGTCAAGATGTCCAGCTTGAAAAAATAAGATACCCTTATTTTATCGGTAACTTTTTGATTGTAATGGTACTAAACACAAAACAATTTAGCGTGTCGTGTGCAAGCTCAAGAAAGATAGCCAGGTCACTGAAGTCCGTTGTTCAGGTCACTTTTATATGAGGTTGCTCTGTTGTGGCTCGGATATTTTTCTCTAATTAACCTTACCTGTATGAGTACCATTACAGGGACACTAAAGTGAAATTAATGAGTCAGTTTAGATTGATAAATTGTACTCTGAGAACTGTAATGTCGTTAACTTTACCATCATATGTTCCCTAATAGAGGAAAAAAATCGAGTTTAAAAGTTTCTTTTTTAAATATCGCGCTGTAACCTCCACGCAGAACGTCACGGATTTGAGATCAAATTCCTCGTATTTTGTCGACATTGGCTCAACGAAATTTTGTGAAACTCGGAGCATGAAGTCTAAGGCCTCCTCAGAGGACAACGTACTTCATTTCCTTTTTTCGATTCAGAACTATACGTATGACCTAGCAGAGACGGTCAAAATCTTTGGCGTCACGAAGCTTGGTGCAGGAATTCCAAGGTGGCGTCGCCACCGGTATTTTCTTTTCGCGCGTTTTCTTGCTTACCAAGCGTAGTCTCGCGGTAAGAGTGTTTTTTTTTTTCGGTAATGTGAAATTGTAACTGACTAATACATGATACATTTCTGTTTTTCTGTTTAGTGTCCATTGAACTAGGCACGCAGTTCGTCAGAAACGTGTACCGGAGTGATGAACAAAAGTTCTTACTGACAACTTCCCCCAGATACAGGTTTTAAGCATCGTAGTATTTTCAATTCCTTTCTTATATTTCTTATCCTTTGCGCATTTACTGCAGCATCTTCTTTCTATGCTCCTTTACTTCCCTTAGCCGCTTGTGATAGTGCCGGTGAACCGGCCGGTCTTAAAGGGGTGGTGCCATCAAATTTCGAGGCTATAACAAGCCTGTTGTGGGTTTCTACTGTATGCAAGGACACTGCACACGAAGGGTCGGACACAGCAAACGTTCAGAACATATTTTAATTCACTTCCAAAGTGCACCTAAATGCTCATTCTCCCGATCGAAATCCATCGCTAGCGCGCCAAAACTGACGTAGCTCTATAGGAAGGGCAACGAAAGTTGTAGTGACGTCACACCAGATCCTAGTGACGTGGGTGACCGCCGGACCTGTTTGCGAGAGCAGACAATACTCAGGACGACGTGCGTCACAGCCTTGGTTGGTCACGTGACCAAGCCTACTACACTGCTACGTCACTGCCCAACTTGGCGCCCAGAAACCGAAACCGAAAACTGCCCACATAAATAAGGCGATATTAAATTATTTAGCGAGAATACGTGAATCTTGGTGCGTGTATCATGCTTCCTAGAGCTATAAGAAATGCTTGCAGCGAAGAACGCGCAAGCCACAAATTTGGTGGCACCACCCCTTTAAAACAAGCTAGCCTGACTATTTTTCAGTGTATTAACTCCTATACGGTTCAGCATGCGCTTTCTGCTTTAGGATTCACTCGCTGGTATAACGGAGAGCATTTCATTTCTTATTCTGTTGTCAATGCTGAAAAAGACACATGGCGATGTGTATTTATGTTTCTTCTGCCCAGTGTTGGCAGTAACGCGTTACAAGTAACGCCGTTACCGGTAACGCGTTACTTTTTTCGGTAACTTAGTAACGTACTCGTTACAATTTCGGAACTGTAACGGGTAACGTACTTACGTTACTATTTTTCGGTAACGTGAGGCGTTACGTTACTCGTTACTTTTTCATCTTGTGGGTGCCATTTTCCCAGAGCTCGCCCCGGCGAATTTTTTCCTGAAGACGCGCTAACTCCCTGTGGGGAAGGTTGGGTCATCGCCACACAAAGCTTGAAGACATGCTTTTCGTGGAAGTGGATGGTAGCACGCGGATTGGTGGCACCTGGCCAAGAGACAGGCTTCCTGAAGGGAAAGCGTATCGCACGGTTTACTCCATACTACGTGTTCATTGTGATGCTTCGTTCGTGTGGGAAGCAAAGAACTTCCCCGAGAGACTGCGGCAACATAAAAACGACGTCCGCAAGTTCCAGTGAAAAAGGAGTACACTCGCTGAGCGCTGCGCGGTGAATGACCACCGCATAGAATTCTACAAGTCCCGCGTCTTTGACTTAGAGGCCATAAGCGGCTTTTTGTGGAATCCTGGCTCATCCAGGACTCCTGTCTACTGATCTTCGGCATTACTATCAGCCTTTCCAGTATTCACGTTTTTACTCACGTCTACTCACACGTATTCCAAAGCAGTGTCGTTCATACATCATTTCAATATTTATTTATTGATCAGAGGCGCGAATTACTAGGGGGTGCATTGACCCCACTCCCCACCCCGCCAACTCTTCTGAGGAGGTTCTTGGTAAATAAATCATGTGTTGCCATCTCTTTCAAGAAAAATGACCTTACTGGTTTGCTAGCACTCACAACTTGTATCCAAAGTACTATATCAAAAGGCTCCAAGAAGAGCACCGATTACGTGAGATATCGGTGTTAAAGTGCATTGACACCATGATTGAAAAAGCTAAATTTAGGCTAACGGACTCATGAGTCGACTCACTCGGACTCACTCAGCCTGAGATCGAGCCGTGAGTCTTAGTCTGAGTGAATTCGGGTCAGTAATGTTGTCGTGAGTTTGAGTCCGAGTGAGTCCAGTTGAAGAAAATTTTTGTGAATGTGAGTCCGAGTGAGTCTGGCTCAGGAAAGTTTTGGTGAGTCTGAGTCCGAGTGAGCCCTGAGCGTGAAATATATTTCATGAGTGAGTATGAGTGAGCTCCACATGTTTTACCGACCTATGTCCAGGAGACAGCCGCTAACTTCAACCGGTCTACAGGTGTGCTGCCGATCGGGAGTCTGCATCAACGGAATTTCGCACGTCATGGAGAATAGGCGTGACGCCATGGCAGGAAGAAAAGCCTTAAAAAGAATGCGAGTGGGATGCGAAACGTCGAATTTTATTTGGCAGTGCCAAAGAAAAAATTTACTCGCTTCCTTGATTGGCGTCCCTCTGTTTCAACTAAAGCCCATTATACCGCTGCCACACGAACACTACGGCTACGGCTAACCACGGTTACAGGTAACTACACGGCAGTTAGTCTCCTAAGCGTGGTACCTAATAGCAAACGGGTGATTCCATGAGAGATCGACACGGATCCGAAAATGGATATTTTAGATTTGACTAAGTATTTTACATTTTATGCACATACCACCCAGTAGCCCGAAAAGAAACTTGGTTTTCTTTTTAAGTGCATAATTTAGGAGGCAAAAAATATCGAACATATTCAACACGGAGGGACCAATTTCATTGCCCGTCGTTCTCGAAAGTTCATGACGATGTAACACACAAATATTAGCGATACAAAGAAGACATTTCGTGTATGAAATGCATGCGCAAAAAAGTAAGGTAACATTATCTGAAACTTGTAGAGCGGAGGAAAGTACTTTTGAAAACTGCATAAATATGCGACATTTTGTGATAGTTGCTGATAATAGCTGCTACAAAGTTGATCAGACTTATCAACTTTGTTTTGAAAACAAATTTTGCTTCTTTTTCTCTGCAACAGCAGCTACGTTTCTGTTTATTGAGCTCCTGAGTGAGCGAGGCTGATCTTGAACACCCTGACATAAACGCTGGCAAATTTTTGCGGTACTTGTGCAGGTTAATGTTTATGCACAGACATTTTTTTTCCTGGCTAGGCCGTTAAAGCATTTCTTTCAACAATATTTGCGTATCTATTTTGCTAGTACAAGCACGCCGTCAGAATGGGCCTTTTCCGCGTATGCGCATGTCCATGATTTTTGGTGGCGAAAATGTGACGACAGATGCGGACCAAGGACCATCTGGTGTCACAAACGGGCAAATGTTTCCCCCCAAAAAATGGCGCCAATGGAGGCCTCCGTGATGACCTACTGGCGCGCAGCGGGCGATTTCGAAGGCCAAGGACCACCAGTTTCGATTTCGACGATCTCCACTACAGCTGTTGATCGGACTCACAAAAGGCCGATTACTGTAAAATTCTTGAGAATTCAGTGATGCTTACGTTGCGGATAGCATGGATGATTGAATCTCACATTGTGTATAATGTCACATTGAGAAAAATGGCTTCACCATGTGCCACAAAGTCTTAGAAGCTAATATTATTGAGAACTATAATCAGAAAAGAACACGAGCCCTTAAATTGACACTTCTTTCCTAGAGCCATAAGCTATTACATGTAACTCTACAGGCATCTTTAGGCTACTGTAACATTGCTAAGGTCCGGTACATTGAAATTTGTACAAATAATTCTCTTTAATTGATAATGTTGGGTATAATCCTTGTCTGGGTTAGACGTTTTATGTAAAACATGAATTTGAGATTGAACAAAAAAAAATTTATTGTGGGTTACTGGAGCAAAAAAAAAACATAGATTAAAACTTATCATTGCGGAGTAACGGCAGAGGTAACGTCCGTCACTTTTTTTCGGTAACGGTAACGGTAACGCGTTACCTCTTTTTAAAGGTAACCTAGGGCGGTAACGCGTTCCTTTTTTGTTAGAATAACGAGTAACGTATTTAGTTACTTTTTATCCGGTAACGCATACAACACTGCTTCTGCCCCACTACGCTTCCCTCCAACAATACCACGTACATTTTCCCAACTATAATACAATATGATATAGGTGTTCTGGTTCTACGTCCCAGAACCAGGATATGATTACGGAAGACGCCAGTGAAGAGCTTCGGGAAATTTTGACCACCTGCGGTTCTTTAACGTGCACTTACTTACCCGGCCTCCAGCCTTTCGGCTCCTATCGAAATGCGGCCGCCGCTGCCGGGATTCCAATCCTGGGAACCTCTGAGTCCGCATTCGAGCTCCATATAATCCCAAGACAGACCACCGCGGCGGGTTTTTCTTACGACGAAACAGCAGCAGCGAAAGAAATTTCTAGTTGCTCACTGCTTAACAAGTTTATTCTGGGTTGCAAACTCAACTCTTCATATGTACAGCGATCAGTTGCGAAGCGCGTGTCCTGAGGGGTTGTACTAGAAGCTCTGGTATCTTCCAAACTACCGCCTAAAAAGAGTACAGAATGATGAAACATGACTATTTCCTTCTTTGATGTGTGGTACACTGCTTGGACTGAGATGCCATGAAAGGAAAAGAGAAGGATAGGACATGCACAAACTAATCACGTCCATTAGGGAGTTTTAGTATAGCGGAAAACGCTTACGTTAGTGTTGGCGTGCGTCTCAACGCTAACGTTAGAAGGGGCTGCGTGCCAACTGGTTGTCTTTTCGAACAGGCAAAGGCATTCCCGCTAATGCAAACTCAAGCAGATACGGTGCCATCGACACTATACATGCACCGTAGAATCCACAAGTGCGCCACTTAGTCGAGCTGATTCAGAGTCACTGTCGCTGAGCCTGCGTGCCGCGTAGCCTATAGTCTGCCGCGTTTGCTTGCGAGCGGGCATGGATGAAGGAAAGATGAGGAGGAGAGGCCCTCGTTATCCCGAGCTGCATAACAAAAACTGTGGCAGAAGTCACGTGCTTTGGCAAGGGCTACTGGCATTCCCTCGGTCAAGCCGTCGTCTCACGTCGTCTGTATCACAAATGAGAGCTCTGTGCGTGTTTGCTTCTTCGTCTTTCATATCTTACTTTGCGCTGAACAATCTAATGCGTTATGCATCAAGACCAACTAGCCCGGCTGTCCATTCTGAGAGCCGGCTGGAGCTGCGAATCCGCATTTTTGTGCAGTCGTTGCATTTTCCAAATGATACAAGCCGTTGGAGGCTACAGTGAGCATTGGTCTTCACGGTTGCGTTTCTAATTCATTTTGCTTTCAGTCGAAATCGGTTGTTTTTAAAGCCCGCGACAGCTTTTTCGATAATCACTGGCGCCGCAGCTTCACTGTTCTTCTTGAGCTCCGTGGTACTGCGTCCCTCAGAGCCGTAAGGCTAGAAATCCAGGACGACAACGCCAGCGCCGATGGCTCTTAATACGAGAGGTGGTGGTGGCCCGTTCCCGTGTACAGCGGTCAATATTAACCAATGTATTCCACAGAACTTTGAACTTATCGATGACATTGTTATCTCCGATACTGCTGTGTGCGCTCGTCTCGAATGCCTTAATTCGAACTTGGCTCCAGGACCTGACGCTATTTCCAATCACGTAGTGACGTAGTCAATACGTGATTGGAAATCACGTAGTTACGTAGTTCCGGCGTAGTTTCGGCGCCCTTTCTGTCTACTTTATTTTCAAAATCACTTGAAGATCAGAAACTGCCATGTGAGTGGAAGATAGCAAATGTTGGGCCAATACCAAAGTCGGGAAACAAAAATAATGTTTCTAACTACAAGCCAATTTTGAGTCATTGAGTTTGCACTGAGTTGGGAATTTCGAGTCAGTGAGTTTGCAGTTTTCCGCTATACTAAAACTCCCTGTCATGCAGAGATAGTAGGCGGTACTCTTCTCTCTACAGTTAAAGCTCGCATACCTCGCGAGTAGCGCTAACTCTGTACGTGGTGCTCGTGCTACGCGTTTAATATTCTTGTTTCTGTAAACTTCACTGGCTGTGAACGTGCGACCTTGTGGCGTACCAAAAGATGCACTGAACTTTACAAAAGCGCTTCAGTGTTACAGAAGCAGCAGGAGAGTCCTTCGTTGGAGGTATGAACTGAACACAAAATGGAACGAATGCGGGTGTATGACATTGGAATGTGGGCGTGGTATGAACACCTGTGAGTTAGACGGATGATGAATTAGAGCAGGTATGGGTTGCAGAAGTTGATAGCTTCACAAGTCGCAAGTTCGGAAGAAGGTAGTGGCTTAAAATGATTTAGAAATCACTCAACACAAAATGTCGCTGAATGCGGCGTTTCGACAAGAGAGCATTTTTTCGTTATAGGGCAGCATCTGCGGTCCCAACGAAGAGCTTTCTTTTCGAAACATAGGCATCTAGTGACATTCCGTGTTGAGCTATTTCTGATAAGCATATTTGATAGAGACACATGGAGTTCACTGGGCGTCGAAATCTTCACATGGTAACAAGTACTGCGGCAATTAAGCGCAGAAACCTTGGTAACGATAAAAAAATATGGCTGATCCCTCCGTCAAAGGAATCGGTATAACACGAAAGTGAAACGCGTATTCACAGAAGTAGTTGAGCGTTTATTGTGCATTGTTTCGCCACAAGGGTGAAGAAATGAATGCTACGGCAACAAATTGTAATGTGGGACGCGAAGAACGGCAAGCAGCTCGAAACTTGCAGCGCGCACCTCAAGCAGAAAGGACGCACGAAATGAGCATACACAGGACGAGCGCGGACAGTCAAAGCTCGACACTTAAAGCGCGCTGCTCTAACACAAAGAAATACCCACGAAACGAACGCACAAGTATACACAAGACGAGCGCGAACAACTGCCGCAATGGTTACTTCGTGTGGGAGCAGCGCGCTCCTTTCGTAAACGCGGCCGCTGCGGCGAGTGAAGCGACCTTTGTGCACTTTTTAACCACTGCAACTTCAAAGCGAACTTGCGGTGGAAGCACGACGTACAAAGCGCCCCAATGCCCCGATCAGGAGATAAGCGCGCGCGCACGATCGACCACGCCCCGTGGAGGCGCGCGCTCATCGCAGCGAGAGGCGCGACGACCGTTAGAGCGCGGACTCCGTGCCACCTTCGCGCCATCTCACTAGTGATGACGAAAACGCGCCGAAATCGACGAGCTCTGAGGACCGCCAACGGTATATGGTGTATATAAATAGCTTGCCGTTAGCAAGCTGAGGTACGTACGCTCCCGTGGCCGAGTGGTTTCGCGCCGCGCGCTGCGGAGCGAGAGGTCGTAGGATCGACGCCCGGCGACGGAACTTTTTCTTCTAGTTTTTCTTTAATCTCAATATGTTAGGGTTATATTTTACAACGTCATATCCGTGACGGAAATATGTCACAGGAGCCGTGGTGGACCCCGGCATAAAACACTTTCGGGTTAAAAAAAAAAGAACGGGCCCTCATGCATTAATTCAATGTGATTCGAAGCCTTTAGATATGTTTTTGTTCCTTTTCTTATTTTCCTTCCCCCTCGATTGTATTGATATCCCCATCTCTCCTCGAAAGATATTTACACGTCACCTAGTTTTGCAGTGTCTCGGGGATCGGTCGACTTTTGACCAAGCGACGATTGCATATGATGATGTTGCCGTAGACGTCATGTGGTGTGAGGTCATGACGACGTTATAGTGAGGCACAAAGCTTGGCTATGTGTAACGTCCCATGGTGACGTTATCACATGATTTTTTTGCGTCATTTCGTGTTAACGCTGACGCCGCCGACGATCACTTTCCGCCTTTGATGAGGCATGGACGGCTTCGGCCTTGATAAATTACACCCAAGTGGAACATCTGATAAGATGTTTTAATCTATTCATCCTGTACTTACGCTGACTGCGTCAGCATAAGGCCACTGGCTTGGTTCAAGATAGAACTTTATCGAAGGCTATAAATATCATAGCCCGCGCTTCCCGCGGGAGTTTTTGTTTTTTTGTGATGATATCGCGGGTTGCAGTCGCGACACGTTCGATGCGAGCTCCATCGACCCCATTGTGAGAAATCACTTAGGCGACAGTGGGCGCCAGCGCAATTTGCGTCGCCAGACGGCGCCGCTTGCTCCGCTGGCTCAAAGACAACGACCGTGGCGCTCGTTAATCTCTTCTGGCAGCCTGTGCGCGGCTTCTCCTCTTAAATGAAAACAAGCACCTGGCATGGAGTGCAGCGCCGAGCTCGAAGCGCTCTCAAAAGAACGAGGATGATTGGCTGGCGCGCATATCGGTTTCTGCCGCGCGACAAAAAGAGATGGTCGAAAAGTTTAGCAATGGAAATGTGAAGCTCGTGAGCTTGCGTTGAGTGTTTCTCGATGGTCTACTTGTAAAGCTTATGTATCGAGTGAAATGAACAGGCGACAAGAGCAGCAAGCAAACTAGATG
Source organism: Rhipicephalus appendiculatus (assembly GCA_030522465.1). Lineage (NCBI taxonomy): Eukaryota > Metazoa > Arthropoda > Arachnida > Ixodida > Ixodidae > Rhipicephalus > Rhipicephalus appendiculatus. The sequence goes on from JALIZH010011562.1 coordinate 52,811, forward strand.
GTAGTCTCAGAACAACGGAAATATCGTCATTTGTTTTCAAGTTCTTCGGTGCAAATTCGACCTTGCGTGCTTGTGTACAAGGGTCATTTGCTTTATCGTTTCTTACTTTGCTATCTGCTTATAAAGCGTAGTTGCCATCGCGAATCGGCTGAAAATCTTCAATGGTCGTTGAATGGTCGACAAATGCAAGTGATAGCTTTAAATCACAGCCGTAGTCGCAATCCTCTTGGCGAGAGGTCGACAAATATAAAACAATTGTTTCAGTCTAGCTTAGATTTGAGTAGTGACATGCTTTCGGGCACAGGGTTGCCGTTGGGTGGACTTGAAAAGGAGCCAGAACTCAAGCCAAAAGTAGCCAAAAGTAGCCATGCCATTTAGTATTATCGCCAAATTTGTAGCCATGGAACCGAAGTGGTATTATGAGCAGATTCTTTAGTATTGATCAATAAATAATACCATTTTGAATAAGTAAGAGCATAGAAAGCCACCGATAAGTTGGAAATAAATTAAGTAAACGAATTATGATAAATTCGTTACGCGTGCATATATTTTATGTAGAAAATATGAGTTCTTGCCAGACACAAAGTTATATTAGAATATTCCAGCCAGCAAGTGAGAAGGAACACGTAAACTTGAAACAGATTTTCGTTGAAGCTGCAGACCAAATTCTGGTTGTAGATGAACAGGCCAGCTAAATTTTTTTCAGATGTTTGCTTTCCCAAGTTTACACGAGAACACGTACTGCGCATCAGAATTATTCGTAAAACTTGCGCGTAGCATCTCAATAGATCGCGGGAAGATTGAGCACTGAGCTGGCCACGTGTTCGTCACCATGCACGCAACTTCGCCACTCCTTATTTGGAGACGCGCTAAGCATCGCGTAAAGGCTGAACCACCTGCAGCGTTTTTTCCGGCGTTTTCTGACGTTGCGTCTCTCGGCGTCATGACATCAACGCCGCCAGAGAGGGCGGCCAACCACATGGAAAGCGCTGAGGCCAGCGCCAGCCCAGCGTCACACATGCGACCAAAGGGAATGAACTCGATACCTCGCAAAACAGTGTGAAGTATCCGTCACTTCACCAACCAAAATATTCCTGATTACAGGTTTTATGTCTAACTTGCAGTTCTGTAGTGAGGGAAACAAATCACAGTGCCGCCGAGAGGCTATTTTTGTTTACTTTACTTGTAACTCCACCTATTGAGCATAAGAAGAACCACAAACTCGTAATATATGGCCTCTGAGCTTGAAGTTGTCGCACGTTTTTGAGGCCACGTATTCAGCCAATACACTCAGGCCTGCTAAGCCTACCGATGAACTTGACGATGGCGCTCGGAAACTGTTCGAAGAAATCCCGAGCGCTTGCTGTCGAAGCTTCTGAGGAACAAGCTAAGTCAAATACAAGCATCGGTTGAGAACTTGCGGGTCACACAGAGCACGGCGACGACTTAATAGATCTGAGGCGGGTGGCAGCCATTTTGGCAGCAGCGACGACGCCGTTACGTAGCGGAAGTTGCTGCCAGCCGCGCGCTGATTGGTTCTCCGTCCATCGAACGGCTTCCGGCGGCGACGCTGACGCCGGTGATGTCTGGACCGTCCTGAAGTGGACGTTTCGGCCACCGTCACCGGTAGCGTCGACGCCGAGTTACGCCGGCGTACGAAACGCCGGGAAAACGCCGGGAAAACGCTGCATATAGATCGGCCTTAAGGCTGCCTCGATGCGCGCCAGCCTACGGGTGGGTGGAGGACGACCGTAAGCATCCGCTGAAGCGAGAAAAAAGCTTAAAAACAATGTGTTTCGTCTGCAAAAATGAGAAGAAATGGCTACTTAATGCGCCAAATTAGCACTTCAAAAGTAGCCAGAAAATAGCCATGGCGCCAACTGCAAATTTTTGTCCCCAGGCGGGGTCGAAAAGTAGCCAATTTGGCGCAGAGTAGCCACCAACGGCAACCCTGTTCGGGCACGACTGAAAGCAAGCTTCGCTTTTTAAGTATGTAGCACTTTAAGGAGCCGGGCTGTCGTATACTGTAGGATGCTGTAGTTTGCTGTCGTCGTCGCTTGGCGTAACGCTCCATGTGTAGCATTTCGAGCGCGCGCTCGTGCCAAGAAGAAGTCTTCTTCCTATTGTTATTCCAGTTCCTTGATTATGATCACTTATCACCATCAGCAAAAAACCACTAGTGCGCTTGGCGTAACGCAGGCAAAACCACGTATAAAAATAAAAAAAAAGAGGAAGCAAGCCCGAAATAGAAACAGACAGATAGGCAAAAATAGGAATAAATATAGAAAGAGCAGCAAGAAAGAGAAGGAAATAGGTAAAGAGACAGGAAGAAATAAATATAAGTAAAGCCAGAAAAAAAGAGATAAAACTGAAAAAGAGAAAAAGAAAAAGAGAAAGAGGAAAGAAAGAGAAAGCCGAAGAGAAACAAGTAAGGCTGCCCAGCTCCGCACTTCCTTCGGGCTTGGAACCCCTAGTGCGAAGCTGGCTTAATTTTATTTAAAGTTAGTACCTATCCGTGTGACAAGCCTGCTCTGTCCATCGGCCTACATTCCACAACACCGGCAGTGTCACGGCGCTGGGAAGTTGTAGAGAGAAGTGCTATGTCATGCATGCAATTGAGAGCAGGCATCTGCGGGCTGGGCACCTCTTTCCGCTCCTATTTGTAGTCTAGTTAGCAAGTCCAAGCGTACATTTCATGAAGTGTTTCTTTCTTTTGTGCAAGCTCGCCTGCGCGCACAACATCACTTGTGCGCGGTCTATAGTAAAACTTAAATAAGAGCAATGTCATGGCAGTCTCAATATAATTACTTGACTGCATTTTGTAGCAGACGTCTCCGTCAGACGTCTCCGACTGTTACAGATTTCTACACGTAGTAACAGTTAAGCACGCATAAAGATGTGCCGTGTCAACGGAAAAATTAGTATTACTCATGCAAGGATATCCAGTGCAATTTCTTCAGCATTTCTAATCATATAGCTACACATTTAACCATTTTTTTTTCAATCCGGTGATCTGAAGCGGTCTGGGAGCAAAGAATACAGGCAATACAAAGATAGCAGACAGTTCAAATTAGCAACCATCTTTTTTATAAGGTCGAGTCTTAATGCCTAGTGGTAATTAACATGCAATGCCTGCATACATCACTGTAGTAAAGGAGTAGCTGCCATAGCACTACAAACATAAATCACAGGTAAAAGAAATCTTATCTGCAGGCGTTTATCAAAATGCATTCCTCGACGGAATAGTAAGCAAATGCTCGTTTTACATGAACAGGAAAAGATGGTTGCGCACAAACTACACATTGCGCACAAAAGACACGGACGATTACCGGTTGATCATATTGCATGATCATTGTAAGTGCCATCGTACATCAATGTTTCCGTCACGTTCCAGTCAAGACAGCTTAGTCTTGGTCTGATGCACATCTTGTATGTATTGTGGTCCGAAGTTCAAACTTGGTCTGATGTACCGTTATCGAAAAAAAAAGTAATGCATCTAGAGCGACAGCAGTTGTATAGGGCTTGGCCGAGACACAGAACGAAAATTGTTGGCGTAAAACGAACATTACACTAAAGGAGAAAAACGGGAAGCTAGGTAGATGGGGGGAAATAAGCGCGGTTAGCCGAAGTTATCATTTCTGAATTTTATTCATTTAGGGTGTACTTGTTATCTGCGGAAAATAGTTCTAATGATTGTTGAGTTCAAACACGAGTGAACGCTGCTGCCTTTTATTTTATTTATTGTATTCTTGTTTTGCTCAATACTTTAAAAACAAGGTTGTATCATATTAGGATTACGTTTGGGTCCCAATTCCGCCGTATGTGTTAGCTTCATGTTAAAGCAAAAATGCGTACCAACTCGTGAAAGCTTCCGTCCTTGTGTTCGCTAAAGAATGCCTTACCCACCAAGTACGCCCGTTATCTCTGACCACTGTCTTGGGCTCTGACGAGGTGTTTTTGGTCGTTACTCTACCTTCAGATACGGATGACGAGAAAGTTCAGGCGGTCCCTAAGCTAGGCTGTGTTTTCCCCGACATTATTTTTCCACCAGAGCATGCTATCGATGTTTAGTTGATTTCAGTTCCTTTGGATACTACTGGCGTTAGTAATTAAAACCGCAGCAGATAAATTTGAAGAAGCAAAAATGCTGTTTTGCCAAATTGCCATAAAGTTGCAAAGCGTCCAAAAGAAAGCCTGTCGCATGCACTTGGAGACGCTTCGCTTGAGTGACTTTGCATTTGTCCTAACATGGTGCTGCATAGCCATACCTCAGTGAAGTCATGCGGAGCTGCGCTTTACGCCAGTCGTGCGAATTGAATTCGTTGAACTCAGGCACTGGCGGGCTTCCGGGATGTGTTAACACAAGTACCGCATAAAACCTGCATTGAGTCGCGTGTCCTAACTTCCGTCCTGCGCCACTGCCGCGACTGTTCATACGTTCGCACGAAGCGTACTCTATGCTGCCTGTCACATTGCATTTACCTGTTCCTCGAAACGTTCAGCTTGTTATGAACATTCGTGTTACAAGCGAACCATTTTCAATAGATGAGGTCGAGGAAAAGGACGGCAGCGTCACGCTGATTCTCAACAATGGCGTGAGGGATGTCGCGCATCCGCAAGCTCCTTATCCAAACACACGCAGAGAGGGTCGGAAGGGATTAGAATGAAGAACTACACCCGGAAGACAGACATCTCCCCGATCCCCCCTTCCCTCCCTCAACCTCCTGTCTCTGACGCTTGGGGCTCGTTATATTAAGGCGAAAGCCTTTAATGTCTCATGCTCACGTCCGTCCGGTGTCCGTCCGGTGTCCGTCCGGCGTCCGTCCGTCCACACCCCCCACTGCGCATGCGCCAACCCATTAAAAAAAATTAAAAATAAAAAACCTCCTCTCCACCTCTCTCTCGTCAGGCATCCCTCCCCGCGGAGGCCACACCCTCACTGCGCATGCGCGTCCCCTCCCTCTCTCCTCTCCTACGCTCCCCCTTTCTCCCCTCCTTACGCTCCCCCTCTCTCCTCTAGGCATCCCTGCCCGCGGCGTCCACACCCCCACTGCGCATGCGCGTCTTCCCCTCTTCTACGCTCCCCCCCTCTCTCGCCTCGCGACGCCGACGCAGGCAGCGTCTGCTAGTGAGTTTCTTGGTTGAAAAATTACACCATCTCCCGCTAAAGGGAACCATGTGTAGATGTGAAGCAGCGGGCGCTAACGCTTACACTGGCGGCGGCGCTGACGCTGGCGCTCATCGCAGCGTTGCGCAGGAGAGAAAACTGGGGAGGCGCAAAGCAGGCAGTGATGGAGCAGTGTTTCCTACTGGAACATGCCAATCGCTACTAATGGGCAATGAGAGACAGAAGACTCCGACTGGACACAGAGACCCGCACTCCGCTTTTAGTTAACGCGCACGCTGCGAATTTTTATTGTTCAACAACGCACAGGAGAAATCTCCCACCGGCACCACCTTGGAGGTCAAGATCCATTGCCGTATATACGGGGTGGTCAGTGAACGGTTGTGCAGCGAGCAGTCGGTTTTTAGATGCGAAGCATCTTATGCTTGGGGCTCTGTCGGTCCCTCCCGCGTCCCCCGTCCCGCGTCCCCCGTCTCACGTCCCGCGTCCTGCCGTCCCCCCGTCCCGCGTCCCGCGTCCGGCCACTGTCATGAAGTAGGGAAGCACCCATTATCCGAACCAGAACACTGTGTAATATGAAGGCCGTCAACCCTAACACAGTCATCAGAGTCATGGCCGAGAGCACAGAGAGGCTGCTTAGCAATGGCTAGGTAGGTGGTGTCTGTCGTGCCCAGGTTGACCCCATTCCTTGAGTGATGGCCGAGAGCACAGAGAGGCTGCTTAGCAATGGCTAGGCAGGTGGTGTGTGTCGCCCAGGTTGACCCCATTCCTAAATCTTGCTTACATGTGTTTGGAGGGGGGCTTAGTCCGCCCCTCCTTCCCGCGTCCCGCACCACCACAGCGCATGCGCATCCCCTCCCCCTCTCTCCTAAGCTCACCCCCTTTCTGCTCTAGGAATCGTCTACTCTACGGAGCGTCCCCTCCCCTGTGCTCTCCTACGCTTACCCCCCTTCCTCTGCTCTAGGAATCATCTACTCTGGAGCGGCGCATGCACGTCCTCTCTCCTCTAGGAAAACTCTACTCTACGGAGCGGCTCCGGCGTCCTCTGCCCATCTCTCCTCTTGGAATCATCTACTCTACGGAGCGGCTCACGCGTCCCCTCCCCCCCTCTCTCTCCTCTCCACGGTCCCTCCCGTCCTTTCCTCTACGGAGCGGCGCGAACGACAGGTGGTGTCACAGCTGCATACTCCGCTGGGGGGCGCCACGGTAGTTCCGCGGTATGAAAATGACAGAGCGCGAGCGCCTCATTCTCTCTCCTGCGCAGCGCCGCGATGAGCGCCCGGACCGCCGTGAAATGCGAGCGGCGACGTTCCTCGCGCTCAAGCTAATTATCTCCCCGCTGCTTCGCATCCACACATGGTTCCCTTTAGCTCCAGTAGGAAACACTGTCACTGCCTGCTTTGCGCCCCAGTTTTCTCTCCTGCGCAACGCTGCGATGAGCGCCAGCGTCAACGCCGCCGCCAGTGTAAGCGTTAGCGCCCGCTGCACATCTACACATGGTTCCCTTTAGCGGGAGATGGTGTAATTTTTTCAACCAAGAAACTCGCTAGCAGACGCTGCCTGCGTCGGCGTCGCGAGGCGAGAGAGGGGGGAGCGTAGGAGAGAGGGAGGGGGTGACACGCATGCGCAGTGGGAGTGTGAACGCCGTGGGCAGGGATTCGTAGAGGAGAGAGGGGGAGAGGAGAGAGAGGGGGGGACGCGCATGCGCAGTGGGAGTGTAGACGCCGCAGGCAGGGATGCCTAGAGGAGAGAGGGGGGAGTGTAAGAGGGGAGAGAGGAGGGGAGGCGCATGCGCAGTGAAGGTGTGGTTGCCGCGGGGAGGGATGCCTAGAGGAGAGAGAGGGGGAGAGGAGGTTTTTTATTTTTATTTTTTTAAAGGGTTTGCGCATGCGCAATAAGGGTGGGCACGCGGCACACCACCACCACCACCACCACCGGATTAAGCTTCGCCATAAGATGCTTCACATCTAAAAACCGACTGCTCGCGCTGCACAACCGTTCACTGGCCACCCCGTATATATGGCAATGGATCTTGACCTGCAGGTTGGAGCCGGTGGGAGATTTCTCCTGTGCGTTGTCGAACGATAAAAAATTCGCAGCGTGCGCGTTAACTAAAAGCGGACTGCGGGTCTCTGTGTCCAGTCCGAGTCTTCTGTCTCTCATTGCCCATTAGAAGCGATTCGGATGTTCCTGTAGGAAACGCCGGTCCATCACTGCGTGCTTTGCGGCCCCCCAGGTTTCTCTCCTGTGCAACGCTGCGATGAGCGCCAGCGTCAACGCCGCCGCTAGTGTAAGCGTTAGCGCCCGCTGCTTCGCATCTACACATGGTTCCCTTTAGCGGGAGATGGTGTAATCTTTAAGGCGAAAGCCTTTAATGTCTCATGCTCACGTCCGTCCGGTGTCCGTCCGACCTCCGTCCGGCGTCCGTCCATGCGTCTGTCCGTCCGTCTGTCTGTCTGTTCGTCCGTCCGTCCGTCCATCCATCCGTTTGTCTGTCCGTCCGTCCGTCCGTCCGTCCATCCGAGCTCTGGCACGGAGCCAGGTGGCCGCCGGGATGCGCAAACGGACGCCGGTCGCTTCGGACTCAACAGCGCTCGCTCTTTGCTTGCGTAGCGTCGCTGTGCCCAGCGTTTGCAATCATTCTGACCGACGCCGTCACAATGGACCCAGGCCTTCACGGAATACACTTTCCAATTTACAAAGGGTCCGTCAATTTAAGAGCTGGAACGCGGATGGCGTTTGCACGATGCGCAAAGCGCGAGAAAATACTAACGCATGCGAACGGAGGAAGGTGAGTCTCGGGTCTCGCTGCGATTCGCGGTAAAAAATTAAAGAAAAAAAACACGCACCCATTCGGTTTGTGTCTTATCCCACTGAGAGTGTAAAAGAAAAAAAGACATGGCATAATCAGTGGAATGGCCACGCTTTCGCCGAACACACTTAGAATGTACAAAGTGCCCTTCAATTTTAAGGGCTGCTTTATACAGATCGGTGCTCCCGAGGAAACGCGTTGCCTTTCAGCAGTCGGCTTAATTAGGCAGGAATGCTGCAGCTTGGAGGGCGAGGCATCCTCCTGGCAATGCGGATGCACCGCGGTGCATGAGGACTTCCCAGCGATGGAAGCACGCTCGTGCGAGCGTTTCGAGGGACGCCGAAGCAGTCGTTTTCTTCTTTTTGCGGCCAGCCTGGCGCCGCAACACTGCCGCAACTGTTGTAGAGAAACTTTTGCTGGTAAAGAGTACTTTTTAATATGGGGTCGCAACTGTGACAGTCTAGGCTCGGTGTAGACGCATGACAGGAAACGGTAGCCTTTTGTGTATACGAGCCACTCTGCCTTAAAGGAAAAAAATTCTCTGACGTAGAAGACGCAGGGACAAGACGTTTTAATGCTTTAAACGCACAGACATGTGCACCGATAAAGGTGCCAACAACAATCCCAACCCTTGCCTTAGTATACACTCAATCTTACGAAGTCTCTAGGTCAGGGATCTCAAACACGCGGCCCGGGGCCCTCATGCGGCCCGCCGACCTTCTGCTAGCGGCCCGCCGCCTGCTCATGACTCTCTTCGTCCGACACTTTTTAGATGTGAAGCATCTTATGGCGGAGCTTAATCCGGTGTGCGGCGTGACATCCCTTACTGCGCATGCGCAAACCCTTAGAAAAAAAAAACCTTCTAAAAGACGCTGCCTGCGTCCGCGACGCCGACGCAGGCAGCGTCTGCTAGCGAGTTTCTTGGTTGAAAAAACCGACTGCTCGCGCTGCACAACCGTTCACTGGCCACTCCGTATATATGGCAATGGATTTCGACCTGCAAGGTGGTGCCGGTGGGAGAGTTTTCTCCTGTGTGTTGTTGAACAATAAAAATTCGCAGCGTGCGCGTTAACTAAAAGCGGACTGCGGGTCTCTGTGTCCAGTCGGAGTCGTCTGTCTCTCATTGCCCATTAGCAGCGATTGACATGTTGCAGTAGGAAACAGCGCTCCATCACTGCGTGCTTTGCGCCTCCCCAGTTTTCTCTCCTGCGCAACGCAGCGATGAGCGCCAGCGTCAACGCCGCCGCCAGTGTAATCGTTAGCGCCCGCTGCTTCACATCTACACATGGTTCCCTTTAGCGGGAGATGGTGTAATTTTTTATATTATGTAATAAGTATGCTCCTGAGCAAACCATGCATGAATGGTCTTAAGCATTTTGTTTCGTGAGGTACCCCTTGCGGTTACTAGGTGTTGATACATAACCTTAAACAAAACGCAGAATCTGCGTCTGGAGTTTAGTAATTTTGGATATCGAGATGGTATGTTGTGGGTATTCTGGCGCCAAATCTTCAGAAGTGACCCATAAATGATAGATGTGAAGGGACTCACAAATGGCAACGTCAGCTGAATTTTTTTTATAAAACTACCCCCCCCCCCCCCCCCCTCCGGCTCCTACAATCATTATCGGGACCCTTGCAAGAGTAAATCTTCGTGACTGCGGCCCGATAGTTGAGGTGAGTTTTAGACCCCTGCTCTAGGTGATTCTTAAAAAATTTCTCGACAGCCACGTAAGAAGCTACCAATTGCGTAGCTATTCTGCAGTGCGCCTGTTTCCACAGTTAAAGCGCTTTCTCTGCCCCTACCTGAACGCGTCATCGCGATTTGAACGGCCAAACAAGGCCCACTGTACTTGTATAACTGTATGTGCGCGGATGAGTGGTTATCAAATAATATCGAGCTGCATATTTTGCCAAATGTTTAGTTCGAATATTAAATATGTACTGCTGAATTTGACGCATGGAATGTCACGAAATGTAAAACCGCCGTCAACCCGTTTTATCGCAAAAAGCTACGTAGAAATCCTTAGGGATTGTCACAAAAAAAGCTTTTTAAGCACTTTCTTTGCTTAACCCTTTTTTTTTACAACTAGGCAGCTCTCCTTTCTCGGAAATCAGTATGGGTTTCCTTTTGGCTCTCTGTGACAAAATGGGCGGACGGTGAATTTATCTTTCACAACTCTTGCCTACCTGGCTGGATCTGCTTGGTTTGAAAAGTTTTGTACAATACTTTCCTGTCATGGATATATGTGGAAAGCAAAAAATGGTCGCCTTTATCGACATTCTCTCAGCATATCTGATGGGCCATGATATGTCAACAGGTCCTTTGCCAAGCTATCCTGGTCAGATATATTTGTGATGAAACCCATTCGTGGGTGCAGTGCGAATGAATTTTTTGGAGCTGCGCCAAAATCTGCGCAACCTAGAATTATTGAGCAAAAATGAACGAGTCTTCATTTCCCGGTTTTAGGCGTAACTTTCTAAAGCTGAAGGTTACATAAATACTGTCAAAAGAAAACGAATACATGGCTAAAAGTTCGCACTGAGAGCAAGGCGTTTATAATAATATAGTCACGAGATGTCTCTTTTGTTTAGGCATCCTTACAAATAAACTATACTCTGTTTCAGAAGTTCCCTTCAGCACTGTGGAGGCTACAGGGCCCATTAGCCAATAGGAAGGGCGATTAGCCCCTCCACATGTATTCATCCGCGCCGCGTCGTCTGCTAGTATCCCCCTGGCGTCTGCGCGCACACGTTCAGCGAGCAGACGGCAGCGCCGAAAAAAATAGTACATGGCTGCACTCATCGAGGCTGCTGCTCTCCGCCTCGAGTTTATCACGTCGTCGTCGAGCGCTCTCTAGCCCGTAAGTTCGAAACAGATGCATGTATTTGCTTTAGATTTACGTCTTGGAGCTTCGGCAGCAATGTATTCGTGACTACATTGCGCTATTTCCATGAATCGCTATCAAATTCTCGGCGCGTTAGGCTTAGCAGGCGTGGTTAAGCAATAGCTTATCTCGCCAATAACGACAGAGCGTACCTGATGCTTTGTCCTGATCGTGAGATGGCGCAAAGAGATAGGTCACTACACCATTCATTTGTTGCTGTGAGTGATTTGTGCGAGCGTCGAGGGCAAGTTCGGATCGAAGCGGGTGGTCGCGTCTGCATGGGCGCTGCCATGTTGATTTTTAACCACAGTTACCGACAATTACTGATGCAACAATTAAAGAAATACGACGAAAATGCGATGAAGAATAAACAAATTACTTATTGATGTGCAGAAGCAGATGCTAAACAAGCGCAAATGTCTCAACCTTGCCAACTGCAAGGCAATTATATCTGGATCTATGTTTTCCTGCGAAAGCGTGTGGCTCGTTTACACCCTGTAGCTTTGGCAGTGCTGAACGGTAGTGGTGAAACAGAGCATAAATTGAGCATCAGTAATAAATAGAAAAAGTGACTGTCGACAAAGATAAATAGAAAGTTATGGTACAGCGTCTAATGGCTGCCACGCAACGGTTGTCAGGCCCCGTCCACAAGAAACAACACAGAGCATCTATCGAATTTTTTCTCACTGCAGCAAGAAGGCTACGACACTGCTACCTGAACAGGCCTGTTAACACGAGACGCGGTAGCACAAAGTGTGTGCAGATCATACATTCGATGTGTCCTAATAAAAATATCGGAACAGATCAAAAGTACTCGTAAATTTATGTAAGTAATGATCCCATCGTGCGGGATATAGGGAAAAAAATTGGATCAAGTACAACTTAAAGCAATATCCGACATATATTTTCAGTCTGTAAACTATAAAACGCTTGACTTCTACTGAGGAGAAGACCAGACGTCGTGTGCAACCATTCGGAGTATCAGATGTCTCTGCTGTTTGTTCGGCCAATATCCTGTACCTGATTGGCAACAAATTCTCTACAAAACGTCATGTATCTAGAAAGATCACTCTATGGTCCACACATGCGAAGCACGGACCGAGCACAGTTGCCGGATAAACAAAGCCAGCACTCGTATTTCCAGCAGATTGAGACAAAGCTGAAACAAGTGCGAAATCTGAGCTGGGTCTCCCCGTTGATACAAGAACGCTTTCAAACGCACTAAATCTTTTTGTAGTTTTCTCTGGCAATCTTGAGAGAGCTCCACGACTGCAGTACCGGCTAGTAAGCCTATATAAGTAGAAACAGACTCCCAGCCCTTAAAGCAGGAGCTGGCTGTCATCGATCAATTTGCAATCGTGACACTTGTGCTCAGTTGAGCTGCCCAGCCTCCTGAATGTAGGTCTGTCTCGCCTTCCCGTAAGGATAAGACACTTGGGAGTTTCTTCTATTGCTATGTGCGTCTTTGTCTCTGCGCTTCCGTACTTCTTGTTGAACTTCAAAGAGAAAAGACACACGCACACGCTAGGGCTAACTGAATTCGCTCTGCCCCTCCGCCGATACTTCGATAGCTTCTTTACTGACAATGGTACACGCCGCCCGGAGAGCTTCTATATGTTTGTGCCAATCCATTCCACGGCTTTGTATCTTTCTTCGGGCTTGGAAGTTCCACCTTCGTAAATGGGGCGCTACGTTTTGTGTAAGCATTTCGGCCCGCGGGGCGCCATTTAATAGGATTCTGTTTTAAAGTAGGCATAATGAAGTTACAGACGGCGCGATTTGAAGACGCGCATCTTCCGGTAAAAGTTCTAAGCAACGGTAGCCAACACCAAGGAACTAGGACCCACAAGTGCAGAAGGCTCTATTCGACCACGTCCGCCTGGCGGTAAAAGCCACTGGAGCCTTGGACTTGGGGATCCCACCGGCGAAGCTCCTAACGCCCTTTCTCGCTGTCCTTTATTGAACAGTTGTTGTTCCATTTTGTTCTGAGCTTCATTAGGAATGGAAAAAAATCCTGCAAATTTTCCGCTCTCTTTTCTTCTTCTGAAGGTTGGATACCGGAAGCAAGAGCAGAAACGAATTGCAAACAGATCTTTGTACCATATTATACGCTTCAGAGTTGCATAAACTAATATTTCATACCTATTCCCTCTACATTGTGTTTCTAGAGTTTGTAAATGTAGGCATACATGGTTTATAAATGCATTTCTTTGTGTGTCTGCACCACTAACAATGTAATTGTGGTGTCCAGCCGAGCGCCGCAGTTGATCAAGTCGATAACGCGCGCGAAACAAATAAAATGCATGCGCCGCATCTTGCCCGTGGCTTATCGGGACCGGGCCACGCGACGATGAATATGTCGCAATAAACGTCACCCGTTCCTCGGAAACTTGTCTGCTTCTTTCCGCATGAACCCACGCTGACAGAACAACTGGCGACGAAGATGGGATTTGAAGCCGTCGTACTTCAATTTGGAAGGGAAGTGTCTCCGGAATTTGCTCAGTGAAGAAGACCGTCTTGTTGCAGTGTGTAAAGCCGGTCACTTTCGTCATGACTAAAACCGAGGCAGCGGGGACGCACTTCGCCGGGATACT